>PVJC01025537.1:0-24709 GCA_004026665.1 Murina feae | reverse complement strand
AGGTCTATTTTTTTCTAAAATATAAAATGTTTCCTTCCCCCGCCCCCTCTAAGATGGTCACTTTCTACTTATGTTACCATTAATAAATGCCTTTTGTTCAAAGTTGGCATCTGACTCTCAGCTCACACATTCCTACTTCTCCACTCCTGGATCTCAGGCCTAAGGCCATCCACCTGACCTGACCCTCTCACTGGGCCCTGGTCCACAGAAGGTGCTCCTCACCATATTGTTCTTGTGTCTCCAGAACTCTGGGAGTCACTGAACTTCAGAATGTCTTCAAATGTTAGGTGCTTTTCTACATGAACGAGGTGATGAGGGTCCTCTCCATCTGCAACACCTGCCTCCTGCGCATACTCCAGGCCATCATCATCAGGTCCAGCACCTCCTGGTTGGCCAGGTTTAAACAGAAATCCACCAGTTCTGCCCTAGCTGGTTTTGCTCAGTGGAAGAGCATTGGCCTGCGGACCTAAGGGCACTGGGTTAGATTAAAGTCAAGGGCATCTACTTTGGTTGCAGGTTCCTCCCTGGCTTGGGCCCTGATCGGGGCTCGTGCAGGAGGCATTCAATTAATCGATGTTTCTTTCACATCGATATTTCTCTCTGTCTTCCACTCTCGCTTAAAAAGAAAAAAATCAATGGAAAAATATCCTTGGGTGAGGATTAAAAAAATAAAAAAATATATATATATTAAAAAAAAAAAAGAAACCCATCAGTTCCATCTTCCATTCCTTCTTCTGTGAGTTCTGTTTGTCTTTTGTAGAACCTTATCTCCTACACTGTGGTTTCTAATGTGCCAAGACCAATCTGCCGAATACCATAAATACTTCTCCCTTTCCCTTACAAGCTACATCATCCAGAGCCTGTTTCCCATACTGCCACTACTTAGAGATGCCTCCTTTTCAGGAATTATGCTGCTTTCAAGTGCAGGCATCAGAGGCAGTCCCAGCACCTTCACACCACCAGCCCTTCCCTACAGAGCTCCCCAGAGCAAAGGGCTCCTAGACCCTCCTGCTGCAGATGAGTTTCTTTATGGACAAGTACCAGGTGACTTCATCATCTTTTTCTTCAACCATAATATGGGCATATGACCCAGTTGTCCTGGTTGTTCAAAGTTTTGTGGCCAATTTTTATTGCCACTGTCAATTTGTTGGTGCAGATCAGATGTCATAAAAGTACAATAAATATGATGCAAAATATTCGACAAAAGCATCATATGTTAACAAATGATTAATGAAAATACTTTTCTGAAATAGAGCTCTTTTATCATCAGGTCAATAATTCATAGAGCAGAGAATTTGATATTTGATTAATTAAAATGTGTGGATTTATACTTTTATTATATCTCAACTAGGGGCCCAGTGCACAAAAATTTGTGCACTTGGCAGGGGTTGGGGGGGTACTTAATCCCTGACTGTGCTCTCTCACAGTTTGGGACCCTGGAATCCATTGGGGCACACAGCACACATGGAGGGCACACCTCCCTGTGTGCTGTGTGCCCCTCACCGATTTCCAGGCCTCAGCCTCAGGGGCAGAGCTGGCTCGGATCCTCCGCCTCCCTCCCTCCCCCCAGGCTGTCCAGCCGCCTGGAATCCATGGGGAGGGGGGCCACGGGCACTCAGGGAGGCTATCCCCACCCCATCATAGATCTACTTCCAGGCTGCAGGGCAGCCTTGGGGCCTGGGCTGGCTTGCTCCGCCAGGCCCCAGCTGCCCTGCTGCCTGAAATCGATCGCGGGAGCACGGGCACTCACAGAGGCGTGTGTGCCGGTGCCCCGCGATCACGGACCTACTTCCAGGCTGCAGGACAGCCTGGGGGCCTGGGCTGGCTTGCTCCCCCAGGCCCCAGCTGCCCTGCCACCTGAAATCAATCACGGAGGCTCGGGCACTCATGGAGGCGTGTGTGCCGGTGCCCCGCGATCACGGACCTACTTCCAGGCTGCTTTCTGCCTGGAGGTGTGGGGCTGCGGGCAGTTGCTCCTCCGGCCTCCCCACCTGTGTGGCCTGCAGGAAGGCAACAGATGGCAGGAGCGGACACCCGGGTGTCCGCCGCCATCTTGGCTGGGCTAATTTGCATACAGCCGCTCTGATTGGCTGGTGGGCGTGGCTTACCCGTCCCAAAAAAACGGTTAATTTTACTATTTCGCTTTTATTAGTTTAGATACTTTTGAAACCAATGCTGCTGAGGACTTGGTATATTCTTTCTTTCTTTCTTTCTTTCTTTCTTTCTTTCTTTCTTTCTTTCTTTCTTTCTTTCTTTCTTTCTTCTTTCTTTCCTTCCTTCCTTCCTTCCTTCCTTCCTTCCTTCCTTCCTTCCTTCTTTCTTTCTTTCTTTCTTTCTTTCTTTCTTTCTTTCTTTCTTTCTTTCTTTCTTTCTTTCTAAAGAAACAAAACTGCTTTATTAAGGCAACTGCTTATGATGAGTATAGGATTGTTGACATTAAAAATTTTATCTAATTATAAAAATAAATTTGATTCTTGATAAACCTGCTTGCCTGGCATATTCTTTAGACAAAATACACCATGATTGAGTAGTCCTGTACTTTTACCTGTTTCCTACCTTTCACTTTGATTCTCAGAACTTCATGTAAGAAAATGTTTGTTAATTTTTTAGGCATACTCTTAAGAAACTTTTATTGTTAATACAATGTTTTAGTGTGGTTTTTCAAAGTTACTTTGGATACACTTATTGAAAATCAAGAGACAATATATGTATAGATTTATTTCTAAACTCTAGCTGGTATACTGTATGTTCATATTTATGACAACTCAAAACTGTCTTGATTAAATTTAGAGTGGGTCTTGAAATCAAGTTTTTTTCTTATAAAAATCGTCCTTTGTGTACATATGTGTGTGTGTGTGTGTATATATATATATATATATATATATATATATATATTCATTCATTTATCTTTTGACTCCCTTTATCCATTTCTTTGATCATTCACCTGCTTCCTGCTCTGGCCACCTCCACTCTGTTTTCTGTTATCTATGAGCTAGGTTTTGTTTGTTGTTTTGTTTCTTAACTTCCACATATAATAATGAGCATACAATATTTGTTTTAATTTATTGGACTTATTTTACTTAGCACATGCCCTTGAGATTAATCCATGTTTTCCTAAATGGCAAAATTTTATTTGTTTTTATGGCTGAATAATATTCTACTGTATATGTATGTATACATATACACAATTGCTTTATCCGTTCATCCACTGATGGATACTTAGATTACTTCCACATATTGGCTATTATTAATAACCCCCAACACACATGAAAGTTTATGCTTCCTGATAATTTATTTTACATTTTTAGTCTTGTCATATACTTGCCTTCCATATTTTTGTTTGCTCTCTAAATCTTTGACCATTTATTATTCCTTCACAATGAATGGATATCTATTGATGACCTGATACTTCCTCTTCTATGCTAGACAATGGCAATTCTATAGAACAACACAAATGCCTTCCAGGTGCTCATGAACTGAGAGAGAAGGCACAGATAAGCAAGCAGTTACAAAGGTGTGGAAAGAATTCCTATAACCACTGAGCACAAAGGTGAGGATACCAAACCCAGACTGAAAAGTCAGGAAACATGCTTCAGAGGAAAGGAAAGCTGCACTGAGCCTGGGAGGTAGAGGCTGTAAGATATGTGTGTAGGCACAGGAGTTTCTGTAGATGCCATCTCTCTTTTTGTCACCAGAATTACTTGTGATCTTAGCTTTTAAAGCCTACCATTTTGCTCTTTTGATCAATTACTTCATTTATTCATTCTTTCATCTGTAAACATTTAAGAATTAGGGGCCCAGTGCACAAAATTCATGCCCGGGGGGGTGGGGGGGTGGATCCTCGGCCCAGCCTGCCCCCTCTCACATAGTGGGAGCCCTCAGGAGGTGTCCTACTGATGTTTTAGGCCTGCTCCCTGCTCCCCTTGGGGAGTGGGCCTAAGCCACAATCTGGCCTCCCTTTGTGGGAGGTGACCAGGGAAATTAGGGGAAGCCAACAGTCTCATCACCCCGCTGCTGCAACCACTGCCAGTCACTACAGCCACCAAGATGTTTCCAGTAACACGGACTCCAGTCCCTTCACCATGAAAAAATGACAACTTTCTTTAGGCATTTTCAAGATGTGTCTTTCATAGGATATAGCATTTCTTTCTTTCTTTCTTTTTTATCCTCACCTGAGGATATGTTTCCATTGATTTTTAGAGAGTGTGGAAGAGAAGGGAAAAATAGAGAGAAACATCAAAGTGAGACGAACACTTTGATTGGTTGCCTCCTGCATATGCCCTGACCTGGGCCCTGGCCAGGGAGGAGCCTGCAACCTAGGTACAGAATTGAACCTTGGTCAGAATTGAACCCAGACCCTGCAGTCAGCAGGCTGAGGCATTATGCACTGAGCTAACTGACTAGGGCAGGATATAACATTTCTTAGCCCTCCAGCAGTGCATCTTCATTTTTTTTCTCCAGGAGTGTGGTGGAAAAACCCTAGATTGCCTTTAGGAATTCTTATTACCCAAGTTACTAAGAATATTACCAGTGGCATACAGGGAGCTTAGCCAATAAGCAGTCAGAAAAGGTGTGTCCTCTGTAGTTCACTCGGATCACCGGCTCCACCCCTGCCCCTCCAATCCCAGCTCCACCCCTTCCCAGGGCTGTAACCTCTGGCTGAGGCTGCAGGTCTGGACAGGGGACCCCCAGATCCCTGAGATCGCCGGCTCCGACCTTGGCAGGTCTGCAGCCTTTGGCCAAGACTGCAGGCCTGGGCAGGGGACCCCCAGACCCCTCCTAGGCCAGCTCCACTGGTGCCCAGACCCCTGCGATCACAGGCTCCTCCCCTGTCCCTCCAATTGCTGGCTCTGCAGAGCCCAGGCCCCTGCAGTCTCCGGCCTTGCCCCTGCCCATGCCTGAGGCCTCTGGCCCAGGCCTTATGCCTGGGTAGGGCACCCTCATACCCCTCTGATCACCAGCTCTGCCCCTGCTCATGCCTGAGACCTCTGGCAGAGGCCTCTGGCCTGAGCAGGGGACTCCCAACCTGCTCTGACCACCTGTTTCGCCCCTCAGGCCTCCCACCTCTCCCACCACCTGTCTGACTAACAGGCCTGACCACTTCAGTGGCGGGGCTGAGCTGGACTGGGCGCCACCATCTTGTGGTTTTGGGGGAAGCCATCTTTGTGACAGAGTGATGGCTAATTTGCATATTACGCTTTTATTAGATAGGATGCACTCAGTGTCCCCAATTGTGTTAAATGCTATTTTTTCTTTTAAAGACTCATGACATGGAATTCCTGGCTTTCTCCCTCTCCATGATTTTTGGAAACTTAAAATCTGCTTTTCTAAAGTGCAAAGTACTCATCTGGCTCTGCCCATTGTTTCTTCCTTAACAATGAACAACTTTCAACGTTTAAGTTTCTTTTCCTTTTAAGTTGTTCAGTCAATATAATTCATTGAATGCTTTCCACGGGCAACTCACTCTACTAAATGCTCAGGGACATAGAAAGATGACTAAGACTTGGGCCCATTTCCCATGAAGCTTATAAACTAATGAGGAAGATAAGTGTACAATACAGGGGAATAAAAGAATCCCCTAAAGATATTTTATTTTAAAGATAAAAAATTCTTATTTAGAATTAAGTCCAGAAAAGAGCCTTTTCTCTTTCCTTAATCATTAGGGAGATGACAAGGTGAAATAACACTGTAAGGACATTAAGTTTGTATTATGTTTAAATAAAATTTTAAGCAATTATATAAATATTAGAGGCCTGATGCATGAAATTCATGCAAGAGTAGGCCTGCCTTCCCCAGGCTGCTGGCATCAGCCTCCTTCCGCACCCAGGACCTGGGCATCCCTCGCAGCCCAGCTTCATCCAAAAGCTAGTCCAGAAGGACATCCGGTCTAACTAGCATATTATGCTTTTATTATTATAGATTTTTAAAAAGCTGTCTTTGTATTTTCTGCATATTCCAGGGAGGAGGGGTATAAATTAGTCAGAGAATGTCCCATAATTCAAAAGTCAATTCATCAGGTTACCAAAAGTTATAGTGGTATTATGAATCAAATTAAATTTAAAATATATATTGGAACTATCCATGGGCTGTCACTTTCCACATTACATATTTCTGTAATTTTGTAAATGTTTATAATGATCAAATATTGCATTTGTAATAAGAAAAAATGTTTATAATACAGGTGGAGATTACATTTGCTAATTCTCTAGAAAGGTAGCTGTCAGGTTTCTTTATCAAAATGAAAATATATTATAATTATAAAAGTTTAAAAAATATGAAAAATAGAAAAAATCACCTGTAAAGCTATCATACTAATACAACTGTTACTGATGTTACTAATGTGTTTCTTTTCTCTCCGTTTTTTTTTTTTTGTGTGTGTGTGTGTGTATTGTGAGGTTGTTTTTAAATGATTAGATAGCAATATTCCTCAATAATATTTAACCTTCAAGGAGAAGAACATTTTTTTCATATGTATTCAGTTCTGTGTTTTGGCCCATATGAAAAGGTAGAATCATGGGATGTTTACATAAAAAGATAATATTTTTTTCCTAAGACCTTAACTTGATCTGTCTAGAAATATCCAAACTTTTCTATCTTCCAGTAAGTAAAATCTTTGTGTTCTTGATTTACTCTCCTATAGATGGGGTCACATTAACAGTAAGTAATAATCCAGATTTCATTTGTACTTGTCTCTACCTGCTCACATAGGACCCTGATCTCCTGAAAGGTTTCCCCAAATTCTATTGGAGTTCAGGTGACGTGTTACACTCACTATGAGCAGAACCAGTTAACTCTTAGTCAGCTACCATCATCTCTCCCACTCCCCTGCTGTCACCTTCATAGGCTAGACATTGCTGAGGGCCCTGCCCTGCTGCCTCCCCCAGGTGCTGCCATGGAGGGCATGGAGCTCTGGCATGCCCAGCACTGCAGGGGTCTGTGGAGAAGCAGCAGGGATGGTCCCTTCTCCTCTCCCATGAGGGGTCCTCCGTAGTGCCATTTGTTTCCACATTTTACCACATTTTTATTGAAATGGCCTTTTAGGACTATACGTAAACCCTTACTACTCAAAATGTAGTCCCTGGACCAGCAACGTTTGGCAGAATTGTTAGAAATGCGGAATCTCAGGCCCCATGAATCAGAACCTGCTGCCTAACAAGAGCAGCCGGTGATTCATATACAATTTCAGTTTGAGAAGCATCTGCTTAAAGTGCCTTCCTGGACCAAGGCATGAATTCAATTAGGGACAAGGGCAGGGTTGGGTCAAGAATAAGGTGACCAGATGTCCCGCTTTTGGTGGGATAGTCCCGATTTTTAAGTTTGTCCCGCGTCCTGCAGCGTTTAAAAAAAATCCTGATTACTCTTTGTAATATTTTAAGTAATAATAAAAATATAAATAAATAAAAAGAAAAAAAAATACCCCCCACTCCCCCGCCACCCCCGGTCAATGGTATACCGCTTTAAATCTGGTCACCTTAGAAGAAGCAAAACTGACAATTAGTGGGATTTTTCTCTTTTTTTTTAATCCTCATTCGAGGATATTTTTTTCCATTAATTTTTAGAGAGAGTGGAAGAGAGGGAAAGACAGAGAGAAACATCCATGTGAAAGAAACACATCTATTGCTTGCTTCCTGAATGCACCCTGACCAGGGCCCAGGCCGGGGAGGAACCTGCAACCAAGGTAAGTGACCTTGATCAGAATCCAACCTGGGACCCTTGGTTCGCAGGCCAAAGCTCCATCCACTGAGCAAATAGGCTAGGGCTAGTAGGACTTTTTGTAATGATCTCTTTTCTTTGATGATGTTATTTATTCTTGCAACTGCACCACAGTTGGAATGCTTGGCTCCTTCTCACAGGATAGCTGTCCCTCAGGAAACTCCCAGGCTCCTCACCTCCCTCTAGAGCAGTGGTTCTCAACCTTCCTAATGCCGCGACCCTTTAATACAGTTCCTCATGTTGTGGTGATCCCTAATCATAAAATTATTTTCGTCGCTACTTCATAACTGTAATTTTGCTACTGTTATGAATCATAATGTAAATATCTGATATGCAGGATGTTTTTAGGCGACCCCTGTGAAAGGGTCGTTCAACCCCCAAAGGAGTCGCAACCCACAGGTTGAGAACCGCTGCTCTAGAGATAGACTTGGTGACCTGCCACTTTTATGTCAGTTGCACTAGACCCAGCTTAGGCTAGATCTAAGAACCCACCAGACCATGGGAAATCACATTGCTACCCATGTAAACTATACTTTTATGTAATAAGTTTTGAGTTCACACTTCTTATTTACAAATTATTTTATTATGAGCAATAGGACTACCAAGATAAGTAAAACAATCTCTACTCTAAAGGGAGGCTAATAAAGTGGTAAATGTGAGGCAGGTCAGAACTTATGGGAGACCGTTTGAGGAAGGAGGCAAAAGCTTCCCAAATGCAGCAGTCTTACTGCAGTGATGAGACACCATTCCTATGTCTAATCCCTACAGCCTGTGTGTGCCAGTTCTCCAGGTGGAATGCCCTTCTTCCATTTCTTTCCCTACATTCTTACCCACATTCCAAGGCCAGTTTCAAATGCCAATTTATCAATGAAATCTGCCAGAATCCCCTCAAGACAATTATGTGAGTTACAGCCTTATGGAGTGGGGGGTTATGTCCCTTATAGGCAAATAATGCATTTTAGCCAGTCTTCTTAGATTCCCCACGGGACCTAGTATAACGTGCCATAAATTAAAGAAAAGAAAAGAATATATTCTTTTTAAAGAAAAGAATATATTAAAGTTAATGCATCTTCTCTGTTACCACTTCTCTATTCAGAAAGTAGATCAGCCTTTTCAAATCAGAGAGAAAATGTGAGGGAAAGGACTCTACACTGGCTGGGATATTTAAAAGAATTAACTTTTCTCCCACACCTTTTTTAGGTGAGATTGGTTCTTTCATGCAGAAACAATATCCTCATTCACGGATGAGTACAGCTGGGTAGAATTTCATCTAGTTTTCAGCTGTATGAAAGTGACTATCTGCCTACCGGTATTTAGGAAGTCCATAGCTTGCTGGGTAGCACTGTTTATGCCTGGTTTTCTCTAACGCTGTGATGGCATTCAGGAGAACTATCTCTGAAGAGTGTAGGGTTGCTACTAATTATGTGGCATCTTTTGAGCTGCACATCAGTGATGCTTATTTATCTATGGTTAGTATGGTTTTTTGAACCAGTGGGAGAAAAGTTTCAGCTTGGATACATATATCTTATGTCGCTTTAGTAATGGTGGTTATGGCCATGTTTGTGTTGTGATGATAGATGAAACAGCAAGTTAGTGCCTAGGATTTTGCTGCTTTGTGGCCTAATGATGTAGAGCTGTGACTGCAAACTATGGCTATGATGGTGAGAATCACAGTTCTTTCCAATGGGTTACCCAGACCGTATGGGCATCAGACACTGGTGGTAGACTGAATAAGTAATTTTTCACCCATATTCAATTTGAGAGATAATGTAGATGTGTTAGGGTTGGTGAAATAGGTTGATTTTCAAATAACATTTAATTTATTCTGGACTTTTGCTGTGTTTAAACAATTATTGGATATAAGTGCTAGTATGTGGGGTTTACAAATCTGGTCATTAAAGAGGCCATAATATCCAAAGATACCAAAGCATATTAAGATCTGGATGGCTTTTCTTTGTTGTAATTTGGATTTGAAAGATAGCTGGGGTCTTCTGGAAGTCAAAGGACAAATCAAGGACCCTAGTCTGAACAAAGAGGGCTTGAGTGTGTGTAAGATTTCCAACTTTAAAAATTAGTCTATCTCACCTCTAGTTTCTCCTCATTCTCACCTCTGTCCCAGGCCCATTGTTATCCTGTTGACTCATTAGAGCCTATTTTTTCTGGATTCTTTGAAGACCAAGCTGAGTTGAAAAGGGAACATGGAAAGCAATTCCTAAGTTATCTAGCAGAACATGGAAGTACCATCTGTATTCCTGTGATTAAGGTGACTATGTAATTTGTCATAATTATTTTAATGGGGCCTCTGCTGGGTCTAGAGAACTAAATTATTTGTTGCCAAATAACTTGTTGGGTTACACACAGGATTATAGAAATCAACTTTGAGGGCAAGCATCTTTGTTCTTTATAACCCCTTCATATCATTTTGAGTAAATGGCAGCCACTAAATGGTCGCTTAGGTTTTCCCAGTGAGCCACAACTAGTGTGGTCTGTGGACCAGAGCATCAGCATCACCTGAGACATCATCAGAAATGCAAATTCATAGACAAACTGCATCCGATTCTCTATGGGTGGCATCCAAAGAGCTATATTTTAACAAGATCTCTAGGTGACTCTACTGTTCAGGCAGATTGAGAGGCACAATTCTAATGGCCTCTTTTAGAACAGTTCAGATCCTGTATCATGTCATTAGATCAGTGGTTCTCAACCTTGGCTGCACATTAGAATCACCTGGGAATCTTTTGAAAATCCTGATTTCTGGGCCACATCCTCCGGAAATTGTTTCTTTGTTGTGGGGTGGGGCCACAACATTAGTAACAAAAAACAAAACAAAACAGAATTTCCGGAGGATGAGGCCCAGAAATCAGGATTTTCAAAAGATTTCCAGGTGATTCTAATGTACAGCCAAGGTTGAGAACCACTGCATTAGACTATCTTAGACGCACACCCAGGTATTTGAAATGGCTACCTCTTCCAAGTAATGAAGCCAACTTTTCTTTTTTGCTGGGATGGACACTTAAAAGAAATCATCTAAACCTTAATGAGGGTATGACATCTAGAAACACGCCTACTTATATGAGGGGTTCTGTTAACTCCAGTTTTATAAAGAGGACTAGTAAATGTATGGTAGCTATGGAATTAAACCGCCATCGTGGAATTTGAAAACTAATGGAATAGTGCATGTAGCTATGCTAGTGGGATCCATGCTTTGTATGTAAGCGCATTAAAATTACATGGGGAGCTTTTAAAATCCTGATGCTGAGGTTGCACTCCTACCGTTTAAGTCATTGCATCATGTCTTCAGCTGAAATCCAGACATCAGGATTTAAAGAAAAGACTTTTAAAGAAAAGACTATATTAAAGCTAATACATCATGCTAGGCTGATTCCATTGTGCCACAAATTATAGAAAGTATTGGGTTATACTACAAACCTAGACACAATTCGACTCAGAAAGTCTAATGTAGGAAAGCTGTGCCCCAGGTGACTTCCCTGTTTCTCTCCTACAGAGGCTGGAGGTAGATTACTGGCACACCGGCGTAAAAGCTCTGGAATATGCTCTGGAATTGGAGACACAGTTAAGCCAGCTCCTGATAGACCTGAAGACCACAGCTTCTGCCGCCGACGAAAATAATGTAAGTAGTGACTGGCTTTGAAAGTACTGTCATAGTTCACTTCTGAATTATGACTTACTCCTTGGAAGAGGGCCCAAGGCTCTGGTCATCCAACACATGTTTGTTTCCCCCAAGGAAGTATATGAACCTACTTCTGGGAATAGAATGGAGGTGGGAGTAGGTGCCCTGGTAGGAAGGAATGCAATTCAACACAAGAGGGAGAGGACTTCCCAGGAAAAGTGTGCTCTGGATAATTAAACAAAATGGCTTTTGCTGCTGATTTTAAATCTAGAAAAGTTCTTAAAAGTTAACAGGTACCAGAATCACCTGGAGGATTTACAAGCAACCTGCTAGGCCCTGCCCCACAGAGTTTCTGATTCAATGGCTTTCATGTGGTGCCTGAGAATTTGCATTTCTAACAAGTTTTCAGGTTATGCTGCTGCCTGTTGGCCAAAGGCCACACTTTGAGAACCACTGTCCCTGATGGTCCCTGCAAAAGCGAATGTTAATGGTGACTTATTATCCTGCATTCTTCCTGGTTAATGGGGAACACCCCACCTTGTGGTGGCAACTTCTTTCTCATTAACCCCATAGCATCACAGGAAATCAAAGTGAGGAAAACTTCCTTGTACAAAAGTTATCAACCCTAGATGCATATTGGACTGGCTTAGGAACTCTGAAGAGATATAAACACCTGAGCCTTATCCCAGACCACTTACATCTTTAGGAATTGGGTCTGGGCATGTACTTAAATCTCCATGTGATTAAAAAAAAAACAAAAAAACACAGGGTGGGAAATCACTGCAGTAGTAGCTTGTTTAAGTTAATCTGTAGTTTTGATGAGATGCCTTAACACTCATACTCATTGAGAGTGGGTATTTGTACTCACCTGGAGGTCCTGAATGTCTTAGCTCAGTGCTCATTGAACTTCTATGTGCATATGAACTCCCTCTCCTTTCTTAAAATGCAGGTCCTGATTTAGTGGGAATGGAGTGGGACTTGAGAGTCTATGTTTCTGACAAGCTCCCAAGGCTGCAGGTCCATGAGCTGCAATTTGGGTTGGAATATTTTTCATTGCCTCCTGTTGCTGACAAGGTTCTGAAGGGTCTTCCCCTGTTTATTTCTGTAGTTCTTACGCTTCATGGGAAAGTACCTGGATAAACAGAGGAGGAACATAGCCTACCTGCAACGCCAGCTTGTATATTATAGAAATGAAGAAAAGCAGGCTCAGGAGGAAGCCTGATTGAAAAAGCCGGATGAACAAAAGCCTGTCGAGTAAATAGACCCAACATCTGAGGGCAACCAAGCAGTCTTTCCATTGTAGTTGTTCCCAAAATCAGCTATTTAAGGATCTTAATCTTCTCCACTGCTTTTCTTCATTGGTGCATGTACAATTAAACCTGTGTTTTGCATTATAATTATGTGTAAAGAGATTGTTATTGAAGCACAAAAATGGGTTAATTCCATCAGTGTTAGCTTCCTAAGTTTGGTGAAAGCTTCCTAAGGACAATGGGTGCATTAGACTTAAAAAAAAAAAAAAAAAAAAAGCCTCCTCCTTCTCCCATGATTCCAACAGCACTCAGATGCAGGGTCAAGATTTGAGAATTTCAAACAGACCAAGTAAATATAGTATAAATGAAGTAGGAAAACCATAAGTCTTGCTAATTTTTTTCCCCCTTCAACTTGTATACTATGTATTTACATTTTATAAAAATAGTAGGATTTTCTTCAAATCAGTGTAAAGCTAGCCTTGAAAACAAGAGTTCTTGGTCTAGAAATGTTTTCTCGCTGGAAATATTTAAGGGAACAAGCAGCTATAACCCAAGAGCCCTTTCATAACCCGAGGTATGCATAGAGACCAGGCAGGTACACAGGCAATTAAGATAGCAAACAACTGTGGATGTGCCTACCCTATTCACTGTGGGCAAGCTAGCAGCTATTGGGGTAGTTGCTTTCAGGAACAAGCAGTGGGCATGCAAGCTGGGGTGGTTAGTATCACATGGGAAGAAACGGGGCTCTATAGTATTGTGTCATGGCCACAAAATGTATTAAATCCATTGCCTTAGAAAGTTTTTACCTTACCTTACTCATTGATTCAGTTTATTCATCTTTAAAGTAGGGTTAGTAGTATTTAGTTCAGAAAGTTAATGAGAGAATTAAGTAAATTAGTATGTAAAAGTATCTAGAACAGTACCTTTTCAGATTATATATTAGTTAATTTTGATAATAGTGCCACCTCATAAACTTGAGGAAAGCTAATGCATAATGGAATTAGATATATGTTGGGGAAAATTCAAGTTAACAAATGGGTTGAATATTGAAATAGACACAGCTGATCAACAAGTGATATTAAATAAGCTAAGAAATTCTCAGCCAAAGGAATAGCAAATGGTATTTTAAATTTTAAGACATGGAGTTCCAATGAAAGATGTAATTTAGAGCTCCAGGAGAGCAGAGGAGTTGAGAAAAAGATCCATTGTAGCAAAATTTTAAAGTATCAAGGTTGAAAGCTCACTGTAAAAGACACCACGTACAAAGAAAGAAAGTTGTCATATTGCTAACAGCTTCCTCATCAATAGTAGACGCAAAGACAAAATGGGAAAAACTTCTTCAAAATTCTGAAGGGAAGAATTAAGTTAGGGCAGAATAGATGTATTTGAACAGGCAAATGTTAAGCTCACAAAAGCTTTAACCCAAAGAAGATCTTCACTGTAAACAATCATTGTTTGTTGTAATAAAACACAAGGGCCTGGGCTTCTACATGCAGGCCCAGAGTAGCTTACTTGGTGTGAACAGCCTGATACAGTCACTCTAGTGGGGAAGGGCATGGCTCAGGCTGTAGTTTCAACGTAGTGGACTTCTTTACCTCCACATCTTTACCACAACTCAACCTTTTTGAAAATGACTGCCATGGTGAGCTTGTTACCACTGGAAAATTACCAGTTCACCATGCATTCTTGAATAAGTTCCCTTTTATGATTATTAGTTTATACTTAATTTTATACATATTGGTGACTATCATAGA
The DNA here is from genome assembly GCA_004026665.1 of Murina feae. Classification (NCBI taxonomy): domain Eukaryota; kingdom Metazoa; phylum Chordata; class Mammalia; order Chiroptera; family Vespertilionidae; genus Murina; species Murina feae. Next base: position 10,361 of record PVJC01025537.1, on the reverse strand, counting down.
TATTAAAGTCATGAGTAAGACAAGATTGCTTTATCCTCAACTACTTCGTGTTTTTCTGACAGTTTTTAAGCAGAGTATTTGAGACTCGGCACAATTGACATTTTTGAGCCAGATGGGTCTGTCGCGGAAGTTGTCCACGCATTGTAAGATGTGTAGCAGCATGCCTGGCATCTAACTACTAGATAGCACCTCCCCCAGTTGCAATAATCAAAACTGTTTCCAGATTTGCCAAATGTCTGCTGAGAGGCAAAATCAGCATGCCTCATTCAGACTAACTATTCTGGACAATGCAATAGAAAAGTTAAAGGAAAAGAAGATGTATCTATTTGAAAAAGACTTATTAATGTGATATGATTATAACTGAAACTGAAAAGCTATATAACTTAAAAGAAAGTTTAATTTTATTGCTGGATACAGGATATATATCTAATATCTACCAATGGACCTTTCCCATACACAAAAACATTAAAAAAACATAACTTGTTCATAATATTTACAAATAAAATATCTAGGGAGAATTCTAACAAAACTAACTTAGGACCTATATGAAATAAAATAAAGCATCTCCTAAAAGAGATAAAAATCTTTAAATAATGACTAAAAGAAAGTAAGACTAAATATGAAAATTGTGACACCTCTCAAATGAATGTGTGGGACTAAAGTAATTTGGTTATAATCCCAACAGGATTTTGAAGACATGGACAACTTTATACTAAAGAATTGCTCTAATCATGGGGTAAACATGGGAACATACATAAAAATTACTTAACACCATTAGTCACTGGGAAACACAAACACAAACCACATGCGATACCACCCACTACACATTCAGGAGAATGACTGGAAAGAAAATAACTGTCAGCACCATATACTCACAAGATGACGAAACAATAAAAGCTCCCACACACTGTGGGGAGACTGTAAATTGGTAAAAACACTTCAGAAAAAAGGTATGGCATTTTTTTTTTTCATAAAAGTAGGCATATACCTACCTCATGGATTTTGGGAGGACACAGTTCAGCCCATCACAAATGATGTTGACTAAAATTGGTTGGAGAAAAGAGGAGGAAGTTTCAAGCTAATTCAGTGGGAACCAATTGTCTGAAAAAAGAGAGTTCTAAGAGTTGTATAAAAGTCTATTTATAAAGGCAGTCATTAGAGTAAAATTATGACTATGATTTAAAAAATAACCACAATAGTGAAAGTATAAATAAATATAATGCTCATATTTACATTTTATATTGTAACCCTTCAGTTAGTCTTTGATTTAGTCCTAGCTCAACTGTTAAACAGTGTTCACCACAGTCTTTTTGCTGAAGTTCCCTTATCTCTCAGTTGAGTGAGGTTTGTTCTCTGGGACATTCTTCAGTAAGGCCTGACATGGATAATATTCTGAGTCTTTGAATTTGGAAAAAAATTTTTCCTCTTTATTTTTTAAAATTTATCTTTATTGTTGAAAGTATTACATATGTCCCCTCTGTTTTTGTTGTTGTGTTTTTCCCCATTGACTCCCTCCTCTTTCCTGACTGACATTTCTCTTAGCAGAATACTATCCAAGTCCATCCATGCTGCCACAAATTATAAGAGTTTCTTCTTTTTTACCGTTGCATAGAATTCCAGTGTGTAAATGTACCACGGATTTTTATCCACTCATCTGCTGATGGGCACTTAGGCTGTTTCCAAATCTCAGCTATTATAAATTGTGCTGCTATAGACATAGGAGTATATAATTCTTTCTGATTGGTGTTTCAGGTTTTTTAGGATATAGTTCTAGAAGTGAGATCACTGGGTCAAATGGTATTTCCATTTTTAATTTTTTGAGGAAACTCCATACTGCTTTCCACAGTGGCTGCTCTAGTCTGCATCCCCACCAGCAGTGTACTAGGATTCTCTTTTCTGTCATCTTCTTTTTTAAAAAAAATAATTCTTTATTGTTGAAAATATTACACATGCTCTCCCCTTTTCCCCATTAACCTCCTCCAGGTCACCCTCACCCCCTTCCCCAGACCCTCATCATCCCATTGTCTGTGTTCATGGACCATGCATCTATGAATATGATTAGTGATTTTGAGCATTTTTTAATGTGTCTCTTGGCCTTCCATATGTCCACTTTGGAGAAGTTTCTATTTAGGTTCTTTGCCATTAAAATTGGATTGTTAAGTTGTATGTGTTTCTTACATATTTTGGAAATTAAGCCTTTATCAGTTGTATTGTTGGCAAATAAAGCCTTCCATTAAGTTGACTCCGTTTCGTTTTGTAGATGGTTTCTTTTGCTGTGCAGCAGCTTTTTATTTTGATGTAGTCCCATTGTTTATTTTCTCCTTAGTTTCCTTTACCCTAGGAGATGTATCAGTAAACATATTGCTATGAGAGATGTCTGAGATTTTGCTACCTGTGGTTTCTTCTAAGAATTTCAGAGTTTCACGGCTTACATTTAGGTCTTCTGTCCATTTTGATTTTATTCTTGTGTATGGTGTAAGTTGGTGGTCTAGTTTCTTTCTTTCTTTCTTTCTTTCTTTCTTTCTTTCTTTCTTTCTTTCTTTCTTTCTTTCTTTCTTTTTTTTTTTGCATGTACCTGTCCAGTTTTCCTGACACCATTTATTGAACAGATTGTTTTTACTCCATTGTATACTCTTGCATCCTTTGTCAAATATTAATCAAGCATAATGGCATAGGTCAATTTCTGGCGTCTCTCCTCTGTTCCATTGATCTATATGTTTGTTCTTGTGCCATTTCCAGGCTGTTTTGATTATAGTGGCTTTGTAGTATAACATGATATCTGGTATTGTGATCCTTCTACTTTGTTTTTCTTTCTCAAGATTGCTGTGGCTATTTAGGATCTTTTTTGATTCCATATAAATTGTTGGAGTGTTTGTTCAAGGTCTGTGAAATGTAATATAAATTTCAGTTTGGGAAGCATCTGCTTAAAGTGCCTTCCTGGACTAAGTCATGAATTCAATTAGGGACAAGGGCAGGGTTGGGTCAGGAAACAAAACTGACAAATAGTAGGACTTTTTGTAATGACCTCCTCCCTTTATGATGTCATTTATCCTTGTGACTGGGCCAAGGTTAGAATGCCTGGCTCCTTCTCTCAGGATAGTTGTCCCTGGGAAACTCCCAGGCTCCTCACTGCCTCCTAGAGATACACTTGGTGACCTGCAACTTCTATGTCAGTTCCAGCAGACATGGCTTAGGCTAGATCTAAGAACCCACCAGACCATGAGAAAGCACACTGCTGCACATGTAAACTATACTTTTATGTAACTAGTTTTGAGTTCACAGCTACTATTTATAAATCACTTCATCATGAGCAGTGAGATTGCCAAGATAAATAAAACAATCTCTATACTCAGAGGAGGGTAATAAAGTGGTAAATGTTGAGGCAGGTCAGAACTTCTGGGAGACCATTTGAGGAAGGAGGCAAAAGCTTCCCAAATGCAGCAGTTTTACTGCAGTGATGAGATTACTATGTCGTGCTGGGCCAGCAGTGGGGGGTGGGGGGTGGTGGTGGTGGCAAAGGATGTAAAAAAGACAAAGAGAATATGCTGGGTCTAGGTGGATCTTCCTATGTCTGGCTGAGGCCACAGAGAGAGATCCAGAGGCAACCTAAGCCTTTATTTTATAGCCAGAGGTAGACAAGGTAGTGGTCACCATAGTTACAACGTTCTTGTGAGTTTTACTTGTTTTGGCAGCTCTTGCTGCAGCTCCCTCAGCCCATTAGCTGCCCAGATAAGATTAGGGAGGTCATAAGGTCAAACCTAATTAAGATAAGAGGACTGTGCCTTCTAAACTGGGACTTATTTGTGGCTTTGCCAAAAGGTCAGTCCGAAGCTTAACCCTATAGCCACTCGCTACACTATGTCCAATCCCTACAGCCTGTGTGTGCCAGTTCTCCAGGTGGAATGCCCTTCTTCCATTTCTCTTTCCCTCCATTTTTTACTTACCTTGCAAGGCCAGTTTCAAATGCTGATTTATCAAAGAAATCTGCTGAAATCCACTCAGCTACATATATGGTTTGCCCCTTCAGAATTCCCATCATGACCTGTCTTCAAAACAATTATGTGCATTTTAGCCTTATGGAGTAGGGGGTTATGTCCCTTATAGGCAAATAATGCATTTTAGTCAGTTTTCTTAGATTCCCCATAGGACCTAGCATGATATGCCATAAATTGTTTTTAAAGAAAGGAATATATTAAAGCTAATATATTAAAAATCATAGAGAAAATGTGTAATATACACTGGCTGGTATATTAAGGGGAAATAATGTCCCTCTCCCTCCACATCTTTTTCTCTGGTGAGACTGGTTCTTTGTTGCAGAAACGATGTCCTCATTCCCAGATGAGTCACTGTTAATCACAGCTGGGTGGAATTTCATCTAGTTTTCAGCTGAATGAAAGTGGCCATCTGCCGACTAGTATTTAAGAAGTCCATAGCTTGCTGGGTAGCACTGTTTATGCCTGGTTTTCTCTAACGCTGAGATGGCAGCCAAGCACCTATTCTCTGATGAGTGTAGTACAGCTATTAATTTGCGGGAAACGAGTAAAATCGGATCCACCAGGGAGACTGTCAATGGACATGAGGAAACATACCTTGGAACCGGCAAAAATAAAAATGTTTTACGTCGTTGTTGTGTGTGTGCCGCTCATAAACTACGCAGTGAAATGCGGTACATGTGCAAGTTTTGTAATGTACCCCTGCACAAAGGAAAGTGTTTCGAACGCTACCACACAGTGGCGGGAAAATGCCCGCTTATTAATCATTTGGCGTCTTATGGGGTTCTTTAATCAACAGAAGGGAGGTTTCAGCCCTGATATATCCTGTGTCTCCTTAATAATGGTGGTTATGTGTGATGATAAATGAAAAGCAATATAGTGGCTCAGATTTTGCTGCTTTGTGGCCTAATGATTTAGAGCTGTGATTGCAAACTATGGGCTATGATGGGAGAATCACAGTTCTTTCCAGTGGATTACCCAGACCGTATGGGCATCAGACACTGGTGGTAGGCTGAATAACCTTTCACCCATATTCTATTTTAGAGTTAATGTAGATGTGTTAGGATTGGTGAAAAAAGATTGACTTTAAAATGTCATTTAAAATATATTTTTATCGATTCAAGAGAGGAAGGGAGAGGGAGAGAGAAATATAGAAACATCAGTGATGATAAGGAATCATTGATCAGCTGCCTCCTGCACACCACACACTGGGGAATTGAGCTCACAACCCAGGCATGTGTCTTGATCAAGAATTGAACTGTGACCTCCTTATTCATAGGTCGATGCTCAACCACAGAGCCATACCGGCCTGGCAAAATGTCATTTAATTTTTACTAGAGTTTTTCTGTATTTACAGCATTACTAAATATAAGTGCTAGCACATGGGGTTCACAAATCTGATCATTAACAAGTCCATAATAGCCAAAGATTAGACCCCAGAGTATTAAAATTTGGGTGGCTTTTCTTTGAGGTAGCCTGGGTTTGAAAGACAGCGAGGGCCTTCTGGAAGTCAAAGGGCCAGTCATAGACCCGCGCCTGGATGAAGAACCACAGAGACAACAAAGTAAGTTTGTGTAAGTTTTCCAGCCTTGAAAATCGGCTTGTCTCACCTCCATTTTCTCCCTATTCTCACTCCTGTCTCAGGCCTGTAATTCCACTGAGAACTCAGAAGAACCTTATTTGGCTGATTTCCTTGAATACCAAGCTGATGTGAAGAAGAAAATAGAAAGGAATTCCTAGAATATCTACAAGAATGTGGGAGTAAAATCTGCCTTCCTGTGTTTAAAGTGACTATGTAATTTGTCAGGATGATTTTAATGGGGCCTCTGCTGAGTCTAGAGAACTAAATTATTTGTTGCCACCTAACTTGTTGGGTTACCCATATTACACACGTAATTATAGAAACTGACTTTGAGGGCAAGCAGCTGTGTTCTTGGTAGCCTCTTCGTATCATTTTTAGTAAATTGCAGACACTAAGTAGTTGCTTAAGTTTTCTCAATGGGCCACAGCTAGTGTGGTCTCTATAAGAGCAGCATCAGCATCACCTGGGAAATCATCAGAAATGCAAATTCATGGACAAACTGAACCAGACTCTCTAGAGGTGGGCTCCAAGGAGCTTTATTTTAACGAGCTCCCCAGGTGACTCTAATGCTCTGGACAGATTGTGTAGCACAACTCGAATGGCCACTGCCAGAAATGTTAGCATCCTCTGTCATATCTTTCATCTAAGTCTGATACACAGCCTGGTATTTGAAATGGCCATCTCTTCTGTAAAATGAGATAATTTCTTTTTCACTGGGATGAACATTTACTAGAATTCATCCTTAGTCAGGGTATGACATCTAGAAACATGCCTACATATTTGAGGGGTTCATTTAACTCCAGCTTTATGAAGATAACTGGTAAATGTCTGGTTGTTATGAAATTAAACCATCATCATGGGATTCGAAAGTTAATGGAATAGTGCATGAAGCTGTTCTAGTGATACCTATGCTTTGTAAGCACATTACAATCCCACGAGCTTTTAAAATCCTAATGCTGAGGTTGCACTCCATACCAATTAAGTCATGTCTGCAGCTGGAATCCAGACATCAGGATTTAAGATGTTAGGCAAATTCCATTGTGCCACAAAATTTAGAAAGTATTGGGTCATACAAACCTAGACATAATGACACTCAAGAAGTTGAATGTAAGAAAGTTGTTCCCCAGGTGACTCCCCTGTTTCTCCCTAACAGAGGCCAGAGGTAGATGACTGGCAAACTGGCAGAAAAGCTCTAGAACTGCGCTGCAATTGGAGAACCAGTTAACCAAGCTTCTGGTAGACCTGAGGACCACAGCTTCTCCCGAAAAGGAATATGGTGTAAGCTGTTAATAACTGGTTCTGAGAGCAATGTCATCTCTCACTTCTGAATTATGACTTGCTTCTGGGAAGGGGATCCAATGCCGTGGGCATCCAACATGTGCTTGCTTTCCTCCAAAGTATATGAACCTATTTCTGGGGGACTAGGTTGGAGGTGGCAGAAGTAGGTGCCTTGGTAAGAAGGAATGTAACTCATCACAAAATGAGGAAGATTTACTAGAAAAAATGTGCTCCGGGTACTTAAGCAAAATGTCTTTTGTTTCTGGTTCTTGAATCTAGCTAAGGATTGCTTAAATGTTAGTGGGTATCAAAATCACATGGAGGGCTCACTCAAACAAACTGCTAGGCTCTACCTCTCAGAATTTATGATTCTATTGCTTTCATGTGGTGTCCCAGAATTTGCATTCCTAACCCATTTTCTTGTTATGCTGCTGCTTGCTCACCAGGGGCTACACTTTGAGAACCACTGTCCTAGATGGTCCCTGCAAAAGTGAATGTTAATAATGACTTATTATCCTACAGACTTCTCTGAAATCTCCCTGGTTAATGGTGGACACTCCAGCTTGAGATGGTAACTTCTTTCTAACTAAACCCTTAGTATGACAGGAAAGCAAAGTGAGGAAAATGCCCTTGTACAAAAGTTATCAATCCTAGATGCATATTGGACTGACTTAGGAGCTCTGAAGAGATACAACACCTGAGCCTTATTCCACTTACATCTCAATTTGAGGTTTGCCTATGCTTTGGGCCAGCCCTGGGTGGCTGGGGGGCTGAGGGGACTTGGGAACTCTGGAGGCAGGCTTGCCACCTGCTGGCACCACAGTGGGACTGAGGGGATTGGGCACCACCATCTTGTGGCTGTGAGCACCGCCATCTTTGAGGGTGGGGCAGTCAATTAGCATATTCTCTCCTTATTGGCTGTGGGATTCTCAATGGCCTGAAAAGAACATTCTTGATTTTAACATATTGTGTGATTTAGGTAATTGCTGTCAGAGCAATGGAATATGGTCAGAGATTCCTTTATTCACTCTCTGTTCTCAATTCTTTATCTGTCAATCCTGCTCTACCTATCAGATCCTTCTCCTTAACACAAAACTTCATACCCCTAACACTTCAGATTCTACTTTTGACCCAGCAGACCACCAACCTCCACCCACTTACACACTCATTCCCTCACCTGCAGTAGATTCCCAAAACCTGATCCCTCCTAACCAGCAACCACCTTCTACTCTGGCCCTTGAGAGCCCAAATCCTGAGAATGTGATTTCCAATTCAGAATTTTCCCACCTATCACTAGCTCTCAGGCCACCCAAAGACAACCTTCCTCAATAGCCACTTCTATTCCCATTTTACCTCTGAGGGCAGTCGTAGGAACTGAGGACATAGTCTGAGTCCATGTCCCATTCTCTAGTCTGACCTTTCTGAGATTGAAAAAAGACTAAGGTGTTTTTCCACCAACCTGGCAACTTTTACCAAGGAATTTGAGTACCTGACCCAGACCTATGACCTGACATGGCATGACATGTCATCCTGTTCTCTCTAAACCCAGGGAAGAAGGAGCACATCTGGCTAACATCTCACGTCCATGCCAATGCCCTCCACAAATCGGACGTGGCTGCAAACGCAGTTAGCACTGACACTGTCCCCTGAATTGACCTGAGATGAGACTATGAGATTAATTCTCCAGGGCTCTGATTCCATAGCCATATGATCACCATAGTCAATGAGACAATTGCCAGACTCAAAAAGGCTGCTCATAAGTTGGTCAACTATGATAAATTAATGAAATCACTTGAGGCCCTGAGGAAATCCAGCTCTCTTCCTCTCCCGCCTCACTGAGAGGCCTTACAGAAACTTACCACTCTATACCCTACCTCCCCAGAGGAGCCCTTCTTCTAAACACCCATTTTATATGCCAATCGACCCTCGACATACTCACAACTTCAAAAAATAGACACAGGTCCACAAACCCCTCAGAAAAGACCTCCTTAACCTGGCCTTTAAGGTCTTTAATAGTAGTGATGAAGACACCCAAATACAAAAATAAAATCGAGATCAGGCCAAGGCTGAGACCCAAGAGGAGGCATTTCATCTCCGATCTACCCCTCTCATGAACCCCAAAGGAAGTGCCATCCCTCCAACCAAGGGTAAGCCAAGGGCTAAGCCTCCTGCAGGCCTATGCTTCAAATGCAACAAGGAAGGACACCGGGCCAAACCCTGCCCAAACCTGAGACCCCTGCCTGGGCCCTGCCGAAGGTGCAGAAGGGGAGGCCATTGGAAATCAGACTATAATGTGGTCCCTCCAGGTCAGACCTCAGCCAGTCCAACAAGGCTGCCCTCTGGATGCAGTTTGGAGCTCAGACCCCCTAGGACTGACTACTGAAGCCTTAAGCTGCCCAGGCCCTGAAAAAGGCCCCACAGACTTACATCACTGGGACACACCTCAGGTAATGATTTTGAGGAAAATAAGCCAATTTCTCTTTTAATTGACACTGGAGCCACTTATTCTGCCCTCCCAGAACTCACTGAGACCCTTGTCCCCTCCTCAGTCTCTATTATGGGGGTTGATAGATTCAGCCTCACAGCCATTAGCCACCTCACCTCTACACTGTATCTTACCGATTACCCCCTTTATCCACTCTTTTCTTGTTCTTCCCTGGTGCACGACTTAGGCTACAGGGCATCCCTCATAATCGCAGTTGTCCAGAACCACAGTCCCTTGCCCTGGTTTTATTCTCACCCCATAAAATTGAACCGTTATCTTAGACCATAAACACATTATCACTTCCATAACTATTCCCTCCTCCAGACAAGAAATGTCCTTTTTTTTGGAGGGGGGGGGCTTACAGGGTACTTTTGCCTCTGGGTTCCCAACTTTAGTCTTCTCACAAAGCTCTATGACACAGTGAAGGTACCCCTCACCAAGGCCAGCGTTCTCACCCCCTTTAAGGTTCTAATAACTGCTCTAACCTCAGCGCCTTCTCACCCACCCTCTTCCCAAAGAACCACTTTCTTTACTGAGAAACAGCAAACCCTTTCTTAACAGTGCTGCTACTTTCAGAAGGGGAGCTCATTCCTTAGCATGTGCTCTCAAAGGGGAAATGTGGCTGTTTCAAATCCAAGCAGCTGGAGGCCGGGAAACTGCATTCCTAGGACAGGTAGCCGGGACTGCTCCCTCCTCTTCCAGCCTTTTCTCAAGCCTCCTAGGCCTATACATAATTTTCCCAAAACTTTGAAAACTAAAGAGCTTTGGGTCTTTGCTGGGTTAAATCATAAACATGTAAATATTTCCTCCTAGAGTTCGAAAGCAACCCACCCCCATGGCTCTCTCCCATGGCTTCAGTCCTTAGACCGGAGCCTATTCTATATTTTCACCATGAATTCAGTCCTGCACACTATCATTGAAAGCCTCAACAGGTCTTCCAGCAAGTTAGTGAGGGATGACCAAATGACTGAACAGCAGGCTGCATGGGGCAGCCAGACCAGCAGTAGGGGCAGTTGGGGGTGAC
>PVJC01025536.1:0-24691 GCA_004026665.1 Murina feae | reverse complement strand
GCAGACAGGAGCATCTCCTTCCCTACAAGCGTTGTTTCACATAACACGGTTCCCTGGGCAGGGCTGACGGCGGGTCCCTCGGCACAGCACCCTGCGCAGGGGAGGAAGACAAAGGGCCTCACATTCAGATCCTCCTTGGAACAAAGTGCTGGAGAAAGCCAGGTGTGGCAGGCTGCGTTGCTATATGGTTCCATTGTGCGGAGGCTGGCATAGGGAGCCTACCTGTTCTGGTTCAAGGCCTGCTTCTACCATTTATGGCTGTGTGACCGGGAACAAGCGACTTAACCTCTCTGTGCCTCAGTTCCCTCGTCTGTTAAACAAAAGAGAAGAGGCAATGACAGTGCCAACCTCGCATGGATGAGGGTCACGCAACTAGGATATGGAAGCTGTGCTGAACACAGACTCCCAACCTAAGTGTTAGCTACTTGCATGGAACGAATGGAGGCGAGAAGCAGGCAGCAGGTGGTAGAGGGAGGTTCAGGAGGATGTGCTTTGAAGGGAGGCAGATTGGAGATTCAGAATGAGCCAGTGGGGAGAGGCTCAGGCACAAGGGGTGTTCATTGGGGGGTAACGGACGTGGGGCTGGGAACCACAGGAGAAGGGCTCCCGGACACAGGTGGGGCGGAGACCTGGTGCAGAGGCGGCAGGCATTCAGGATGAGCAAGGTGGCAGCTAAGCTTAGAGCTGAAGGGAGGGATTTGAATATGCATGAACTGTCCTCCCATCTGTTCCTTGCGGGGAGTCACGAATGGGGAAACAGAGTCCCAGGAACCACCTGAGTGCAGTCTGTGCCTGATCTCCGGGGTCAGGCCACTGCTTCCCAAGACCCCTTTACGGGCTCTGAGAGGGGCCTTCCTTCTCCATGTGAAATGGGACTTGGTGTCAGGGACCCAGGAGCTGAGGGACAGGGAGGGAGCTGGTTCCTTTATGACAGAAACAAGGCCTGGTCCCAGGTCACAGCTTGTCCCAGCCAGAAACGGGAGGTTCTGCCTGAGATCCACCATCAGGAGCCCGCACTCCTCTTGCCCGCCCGCACCCGCCCTCCACCCCCCACCCCAGCCGCTCTCCTCTCCCCTGCTTCCTCTCTATCCCTCTACCCTCTTCTCTGGCTCCCTCTTTTTCTCTCTCCCACAAATCTATATTCAGTTTCTGTCTCCCAAAAAGAAAAAGTGAGTAGGAGGACAAATTGTTTAAAAGCAAAGCAGCTATTTTAACAAAATGCTTTTTCCTTTGAGTCAGTCCTAAGAAATGTGGGTACCACCAGAATGAACCCAACAAAAATCCTCAAAGATAAAATGGCTCAGAGGAAGGAGCCTGAACTCCCCAGCATGAGGAGCAGGGGACGGACGGATGGATGGATGGACGAGGGGGCGTGAAGGCCCGGGTGTTGGAGAGGAAGCCGAGCCAAGGGGGCGGATTGGCCTGGGAGCCAGCAGGGACAGGAAAGGTGTTCCACCACGTGGATGTCGAGTCCTTTTCCTGCCGGACCTCGGCTCCTGGCGATGATGGCTGTGCAGACCTGGCCTTTCGATTCTTGGCTCCCCTGGACGTGGGTCCCCTCCCAAGTCAAAGTCCTTGCCTCTTAGATTTCAAGGCCCTGCGTCTGCCAAGCAATTCCTGGAGTCTTCTCTGTTGGAAACACCAGAGTCTTAGCTCTAGTCTCAGCTCTGCCCCTTGCTCATTCACGCCGTGCCCCCCCCCCATTTCCTTCTGTAAACATGAAAGAATTAGACTAATGCCCCCCCCCCCGCCCCCACCTGCCCTGCCCGCAAGCTGCTCCAGCTCTGAGCCTGCGCCTCTGGCTCTCTAGCTGTCCCACCACCAGGCAGCCAGCTGGGAGCATGGACTGGGGGCCGCACGACCAGCCTTCCGGTCTTGCCTCTGCACCAAAGCTGCGAATCCTTGAACAGGTTGCTTTGCACTCTCAGGTTCCTTGATCTCCTCCTCTGTAGAGTGAATCACAATGGGGCTCTTCACGGCCCTTCCCCCCCACCCCCCCCCACCCCACTTGAGAAGGTACCTCAGAAAGCACCTGAGCGAGAAGAGAACCTGCCCCAACTTCATCAGGAAAGTAACAAGCACATCCCTGAACATTTCAGCAGTTCAGCTGTTATTGGTGATAAGATTATCGTGATCCCTGGACAGGCAGCAGGTGTCTGAGGGTCTGCTGGCAGGGAGCTCTGGGGAGCGGCTCCCTCCCTCCTCCGCCTGCCTCTGGCCCTGGGACCCATCCAGGGACATCCCAGGTAGAACACGAACAAGCAAACGCCACCACTCGCCCCCAACCAGGAGCTTTCATCTCTTCTTAGCCGACCATTCGATCGCCAGCCTCTTCCTCAGCCACAGAAATGCGTTTTCCAAGAAAACTGCTCCTGCCTTATCTCCCTTCTGAGAAAATCCGCTGCTTCTGAAGAGCTGTAGTCTTCCCACAAACCTAAGCTGGGCACCGGATGGCAAGTGCAGGAGCAAGACGGCGAAATGAGGTAGCAAATCCTCCCTTTAGCTCATCTGCACTCTTAGCTTAGAGGGGCATCGGAAGAAGACACCAGAAGGTCCGCCCCCCCCACACACACACACACTCCAGGTGACTGGGCCAGTGTCCCCTGGGCTCGGGAATGAGAAAGTCTCTGAACAGCCAGCAAGGCCACCTGTGCCGAAGCCGTGGTTCCCGGCACCGTCCATGAGAGCTGCCCGCAGGCTGGGCTCAGTGTCCGTGGTGCGGTGGGAGGGCGGGGTTCCAGGGCACTGGAGGAGATAATTGCCTCCGTAGCCAGAGGATGCTCGGGCTAGGAGGCCAAATGACTTTATACCCTCCAAAAACGCCCGGCAGACAGTGGCAACAAAGCCATGTTGTCTTTAGCTCCTGACGAAACAACAAATAAAAGACATTGAGGAAGCAGCGTCCTAGAGTAGAAGGAAGAGGGGTCTGAGACCTGGAGGTGGCCAGGAATGAGTCCTCTGCCAGTTTATCTTGCCCTGCATACTTCATAGGGCTTTGATGAGAATTCAATGAGATACGAGGTGTAAGAGATTGTGAGAAATATCGTAGTATAGCACTTCTTCATTTATGCATGCGCCATGCATCTATTCGAATGACCAGTGCTGGGTGCCCTAGAGGCCGGCACTGGGGACAGAGCGGTGGCTGGCTGCCCTCGTCTGCCCTCGGGGGACAGGGGTGTCATTGCAGTGTGCGTCCAGGAGTGCATCCTCGGGAATGCCCACCGAGGCCGAGCCTGGGACCTCCACCTGCCAGGTTAGCTGGTGTCTCCCTGAGTCTCCAGGTTGCCCATGGGTCTGAATGGTCAGTCCGCTTTCTCCAGTCTTGCAGCCTGGAGTCCAGTGGTGCTCCCTGGAGGTGATGGTGTGTCACAACGGCCTGAGATATCAGCTTCAGAACACGCCTCCATGCTGCCAAGCCTCCGGCCTGCCTCCGGCCGGGCAGGCCCACGTAGATCTTCTCTGCTCCTGCCCCTGACACTGATCTCGGCGAGAGCTCAGTCTCCAGCAACCGTGCAATCGCTACCCGGAGGCTGTGGTCCTTCAGGGTGTAAGTGATAGAACAGCTGACAGTGATGGCGGGCTTTAGTGATTTGTGGACTGGGTGTTGTTCTGAGCATGTTCATACTGTGCCTCATTAGATCCTGACAATGACTCAGAGGGAAGTGTCAGCATCATCCCCATTTACAGGCGAGGAAACTAGAGAGGTTCAGTAAGCCTCTGGCCACAGCGAAAGGGACAGAGCCAGGATCGGAACCGGAACCACATGTCTCATCACCACCGTCCCCGGAGGAGGTGAGGGGAGGGGTCTGCTTGCTCAGCCTGCCCTCGGATGTCACGGTCAGATGTTCCCAGCGGCCGCCAGTCCCTGCTGTCTTTCCCTCTCAGGACCTCACTCCGGGTCCTGTCTCCTTCTGCCTGGGGTGATTGCCACCAGGAGCCGGGGCGCATGGCCACGCACCATGGCTGGGCTGTTTGGCCCACAGAGCCCCGTGGCCGTCCTGTTGGTCCCCTCCTAGAAGTCTGTGCTCTGCGCTTACAGCCCTCCCACTACTCACGGCTTCTCTGCAGAAAACAAAACTAAGCCTCTTCCTCACCAGGCGCCAGGCTGTGCACAAAACCTTGATCAGTACTTCTGAGAGAAGAGCACAGAGGAACAGCAAGGACGGCGCCCCATTATCTGTGGGACACTCCCGAGGGGCTCTGGGACTCGAGGGGGGGGGCTGGCAGGGGTGCTCCCACAAGCTCTGCTCTCCCTTCCTGAGCGCAGGGAGCCAGCATTTCCCTCCTCATTCCTCACTGTGCATGGCGACCACTGCTGTGTGTGAACCGCCACCAGCGTGCCATTCCGAAACCAGGAGCCTCTGAATAACACCAGGGCAGCCGGGGCTGCTCGGTGCCCAGGGAGTCACCGAGGTCTCAAGGAGGCGAGGCCTGGGCCAGATAGGACCCCGCAGCTTGTTCAGTCCGCCGGTCCTCTTGGGTCTGCAGATGGCCCTTCCCTGCAGCTGCTCCTCAAACGAGGACAGGACCCAAGAGCACAGCCGGCCCCGCATGCTCGGTCCGGCTGCACAGACGGCCTGGCCGGCCGACACCTGGCCCTTCCTGCAGCCCCGCTGGAGCCAAGGCCCAGGCAACAGCTTGTTCCGAAGCTGCTCAGCGGGTGGCAAGACGGGCAGCCCGGGGAGGACCGTGAGCCACAGGGAGCAAGGCCTCCGGCAACCGGAACACTAACCCTCTCAAGCCGGACCTGTGACCACGAGAAGGCGAAGCAAGTGGAGCAGATGTGTGTCTGTCCATCCATCGCTCACTCAGGCCCACAGTGTGTGGAACCCCCACCCCGAGCCCTGCGGCCACCAGACTCGCAAAGGCACTCAGCACTCGGGAGCCCTTGGCCGCCAAGGCCTGTGAGGATCCCCAGGGAAGAAGGCCTGGGCGGGGGACAGGATGGCTGTGTGGAGAGCTCTGCAAGGCGCTAGGGCCTCGGTGCTCGGCGGCAAACCCCTGTGCTGGAAGCATCGCCTGTGTCGCTCTAGCGGCCTGGAGAAAGGGAAAGCCAGCCTCCCCCCCGAAAGCCCCGTCACTGTGGCCGAGTAGGGGTCCATGGCCGGGCCTGGAGGCCTGGTTTTCTTTTCTTTAACAACAACAACAAATATGTATAATTGCTTTTCTTTCTTTCTTTCTTTCTTTCTTTCTTTCTTTCTTTCTTTCTTTCTTTCTTTCTTTCTTATTTCCAAAACCTGCTCGTTTAATAGAGCACTCTTCATGACACCTCTGCGATGTACAGCGAGCCTGGTGTAAAGTAGTTCATTCCGATGACTGAAGGCATATATGGTTGAGTAAGGCAGTTCCTCGGACTACCCCCACCCCTAGCAGATTTCCCTCAACATCAGTGAGATGTCCAGAGAGAAAGCATCCCTCTCCAAGTGGGGCTGTGTGACTCCTCCCAGGAGGCACTTTTCCAGCAGCTCCCCAGCAGCCTGTGCGCCAGCCGCTCCCCCTGAGACCGGCCGCGTGGGTGCACACTTTGGCACCTGCCAGGTGTCTGAGTCCCAGGACGGAGAGCATGCAGTGCGCGTCCACTGCAGTGAGGCACTGCCGTCAGCGGCCACGGTCAGGGTCTAGCCTTTGACAACTTCTCTTTTGTCACTATAGAAGCAATGTATTACTCACTACAGAAAACTTAGAAAATAAAAGTTAGTTTGAAAGTAACAATACCCTCATGTCCCCTTAGCCCATCACTACATTGTCATTTTACGTAGTTGTGTCTTTTTACCCCAAATGTACTTTTTCACTTACCAAAGCATTGTGACCGTCGTTTCTACACCAGCAAATGCTTCATCGCATCACTTAATGACCGGATAGCCCTCCACTGTTACACTGCCTCATAACTTACTTAGTTAATCCCCTCTTCTTGAGGATTTCATTTGCTTTCAATGAAAAGCAACAGGCACACACACAAGTCATTATAAATAAATTCTTGCACAGCTTCATCATAGTTTTCTGTTGATGGAATTTCTAGAACTGAAATTCCTGAGTAAAATGACGAGCATACTTTTAAATAAACTCTTAGCATGGAATAGTTCTAGATCTGTAGCAAGGCTGTGACGATGCACAAGGGCCCCTGCATCGCTGTGCGGTCTTCCTGTAGTCTTACATGAGTATGCTACATTTGTTCCAACTAACAAACCAATATTGATACCTGATTATTGACTGACTTCTGTAATTTGTCTGATTTCCTTCGTCTTTGCCTGTCCCCCTTCCTCTTGCAGGATTCCATGTTGTGTTTAGACTCCTCTAGACTGTGACAGCCTCACTTTCCTTGTCTTTGGTGACCTTGACAGTTTTGAGAAAGATTGACATGTACACTGTATAATGCCCCTCGATTTTGTCTGACACTCTTCTCATGATTACATCCGGAGTTGCAGGGTTTTGAGAAGGCCACAGACGTGCCATTCTCATCACATCACATCAAGGGTACATGCTAGCCATGTGACATCGCTGCCGACGGGGATTGGATCACCTGGTGGAGGTCGCTTTCGTCAGGTTTCACCACCGTAGTTCCTCCACCTGCTCCCCTACTGCTCTGGTTGGAAGGAGGCAGCTCTGTACAGCCTATGCCTAAGGCAGGAGTCCTGCTTCCCTCCCAGAGCAGGTAGTATCTGCACAAACCATGTGGAATTCTTCTGTGTGGGAGGCCAATCTACTCTCCCCCATTTACCTATTTACTCATGTATTTATATCAATGTAGGCTCACAGATACCAATTTTATACTTGGACTAGAGGCCCAGTGCACAAAAAATTGTGTACTTGGGAAGTCCCTCAGCCCAGCCTGTGCCCTCTCACAGTCTGGGACCCCTCTGGGGATGTTCACCTGCTGGCATGCCTGGTCAGCCTGGGTGAGGGGTTGATGGCTGTGTGCAGGCTGGCCAAGCCCCCCAGTGTGGAACCTCACCCCATTGGGGAGTGGCCAGCCTGGGTGACAGGCTGAGGGCTGTTTTCAGGCTGCCCACAGCCCCTTGAAGTTTTGGGTCCCTACTGGGGTGCCTGGGCAGCCTGGGTGAGAAGCTGAGGGGCTTTTTCAGGCTGCCCACAGTCCCTTCAGGTTTTGGGTTCCTACTGGGATACCTGGCCAGCCTGGGTGAGGGGCTGATGGCTGTTTGCAGGCTGGACAAGCCCCCCAGTGGGGTCTCTCACCCCATTGGGGTGTGACCAGCATGGGTGATGGGCTGAGGGCTGTTTTCAGGCTTTCAGGCTGCCCACAGCTCCCATTGACCCAATGTCTCAGCAAGGCTGGCTGGAAGCAGGTTTCTGGGGTTTATTTATCTTCTATAATTGATACACTGTTCCTTTAAGCTGAGGCCTTGGCAGGTAACGAAGCCTGCTGTTTGCTTCAGCTCCGCAACTTCTATAATTGAAAGAAAGTTGCCTTAGTAGACTCTAGGCAGGCAGTTTCCTCCATCGCTGGTGCAATGGAAGCCTGCTGTTTGCTTCAGCTCTGTGGCTTCTATAATTGCAACAATGTTGCCTGGAGCACAGAGAGGCCCAGCCACCGGCAGACAGTTTACTCCTGGTGCAACGGAAGCTTCCTGTTTACTCTAGCTCCGTGACTGCCAGCCTCCATCTTGGCTGGGTTAATTTGCATACAGCCACTCTGATTGGCTGGTGGGCGTGGCTTAGGCATCCTGTAGAAACAGTCCATTTCAATATTACTCTTTTATTAGATTAGATTGTGACCCATTGCTCCATTATTTTTGTTGCTCATGTAGTTCCAGCTTTGGCCACTAGGAGCTCTGTCAGAGGCTCCTCACAGGCCCACGTGGGTTTGTGCTTTGAACACTTAATTCCTGACCTACAAAATGCTCGGGGCTCACCGCGTACATCCCTTGCCCAGCTCGGGAAGAAGTGTTTCTCCAAGTGTCCCTGGTTCCTTTCCCTGGAGAGCGGGAGCAGAAACCAAGGCCTGGTGCCGGTTATGCCCGCTGCTACCAGGTGCTGTTGCCTCTTGGCCCTCTGCGCAGACAACACTTGGGAATGGATGTACGGCTCCTAACCCATGTGCATAGACAGGTCTATACTTACTTCTATATTTGTTATTTTTATTTGCATTCAGGTGACCATGAGTTCATCCTTGTCTCCAAGCCTAACCTACTTTCACCCGGCTCGTTCTGGCCTCCCCCTGCCTTGAAGATAGCGTGTGCTGCAGGCTTTGATTAAATCCTGCTTCCAGGTGCTCCTCTGTGAGAGGGCAGCACAGGAGGGGAGAAGTGTGCCCTGAACCTATTTGCTGCCGAGCAGTTTCCCTGAAGTTGGTTGCACACACACAGGGTAGAAGGACACTTCCTAGGATAGCATTTGCCAGGCTTTCCAGGCACTCACAGTCCTTTTTGCTCGAGGAGATCAATATCCGTAAACACTGCACACAATGCAGCCACTCGGAGAACCAGGGACCGCTCACGTCAGGACGGGCTCCGGGCAGAAAGCTGTGCTCATTTCTACATGTGTTTCTCGCTTTGTAGAGGCCTCTTCTGAGCTATGACTAAGATCTTTTGATCTGAGTGGCTTCCAAAGTCCTTTTAAGTCTCAGATAAGAGCTTTTTATGTTTGTTTGTTTCTACCTTGTGGATCTAAGACCTCACGGGACAAGCAATGGGCTCTTGAATCCGTAGAAAGGACAAGGGTCACAAGTCAGGTGAGTTGTACCCAGTGGGGGTGGGGGGGAGGAATGGCAACTGGAAATCACATGGTCTGTTACAGCAAGGTGGGCCCCTTGTTGACAGGTCTTTTGATATTTTGGAAGAAGCCAGAAATCTAGATTTTGTGCGAACCCTGCAGTTTTTAAACCTTGGCTGTGATTGTCCAGTCTTTCCAAACCGCTGTAAGACTGTGTCCTCTGGCAGAATATGAGCTTCAGGAAGTTGGGGACCTCTGTGTTTGTACTGTCTCACTCATAGAAAAAGCATAACAGTTCAATCACCCGTGACCGTCTGTCTATGTTAAAAAGGGCTGTCACATACTAACAAGTTTGCATAACACTGGGTCACTTTGTCTTGCAAAACACTTTCACTTGTATTTCTTCCCTGGAGAAGCTGGGTTCTGGGGGGTGGGGGGGTAGGGGGGGAGCAGGGATTCTCAGGACATAGCACAGCCTTTGAGGCCGAGCACGGGCAGTGCACCTCTCTGGTGGTGTGGAGAGGGGGGCGGTGTCCCCACCCGGCAGGGGCACAGGGGGTGTGGGCGGGAGGATGCCGCCGCCTGGGAAGATGTACCTGTCCTCGGAGGTCTGCAGCTCCTCTGCTCAGGCTCCTTATCTCAGGGCTGCAGGTTTGAAGGCTTCACCCCAGGCAGGGCTGGGCTGGGGAACTCTTTTCCATCCAGCAGGCTGGCTCCAGTCTCCATATAGAAACCAGACCTCATTGGCCTGGGCATGCAGCCCTGTGCCTCCCCCAAGCGGGCACGACGGGTGGCGCCCCCACTAACCATCATTTTCACACAATTCAAAACAACTGTGTATTCTTCTCGACTTCCCTGGATCTGCGCCTGCTCTCTGCTCTCCGAGGCCCTGGGGTAGATCTGGGTTAGAAGGTCATTCCTGGGGGGCGTTCCCCTTCGAGGGATGGTTCTGAGTATCCAGTGAGATGGCACAGAGAGGGATTCCAGATCGAGTCCAATCTCTCGCTGTCTTCCCCATGCTCGAGGTCCCCAGGGCCTCAGGCAACAAAGAAAGCAAGAGGTCTCTCAGGCCCCATTTCCACTATCTGCTCTGCCCCTCTGGGCCCTGAGGAATCTTGAAAACCCCCGTGAGGTCATAAGGTCATGCTGTCCTGGGGCTTAATGTTCTGCCAGGGCCTCAGGGCTCCTTGGCACTCAGCCTCCTTCGTAGGGCAGCAGTGGAGCCCAGCCTCCTCCCGTCAGCCCGTTTGTCTCCCCCCCCCCCCCCCCCCCCCCCCCCAGTCACAGGGACATTTAGGAGCCCTGGGTCCCCTGCTGAGTTCAGATACCAGGCCTCTGGGATGAGAATCCCCTGGGCCTGCTCTGCCCCTTGCTCCCCTCCAGCTTCGTGTCCACTCCTCTCCTCCACGTCAGCTATCAGCCGCCAGCCGCCTGGCCTTGCTCTCATTCTGCGGCTACTTCTCAGTATGTGGGCTCCCCTTCCAGGCAGCCTTCCAGGGAGCCTTCCTGCCTGCCCACCAGGCAGCTTGCCGGTGTGAGCGTTCCTGGGGTTGATTGCATCCCTGCCAGATCCCTGGGCATGGCTGTGAGTGGCTGCTTTCCTCCAGCATCTCCGAGGGAAGACAGGGACCTGGTGCTTCAGTTACCTCCGGGCTGGCTTCATGGCAGACTACGCTGCGGGCAAGAGGAGGTTGGGGGAGAGAGGAAGACCTTTTAACAATGTGATCGGGTCTGTCACACCAATGCTGTGGTCAGCCCTGCTGACAGGAACTTGGGGGTGTGTTGTGTGTCCTTATGCATGTTCCCAGGAAAGTTTTTTTAATTACAAATGGGAAAGGGTGCCATTATCTTTTTAAGATTAGAGCTTTTACAGTTTTCTTTTTAAGAATTAAAGTGTGGCATGCTTACAGAGAAATGCAGCTAAGCACACAGCTCAATGGAACTGCATACACTCTGTGCCATCCCAGTGACACTGACTTGCGACCTCCATGACACTCCCACCCTATGCTGGCCCTGCCCCTGCCCCCAGGGCCCTCACACACCCCCATTAGAGGTGGGGAAGTGAGACTCCAGAGTGGCAGAGCCAAGGGCACCCCAGGCTGTGTGACCTGGGAGGCAGATGCTGGGGTGCACAGCAAGCTCTCCCCTCAGCCCCCCTCCTCCCAGCAACAGCCTGTGCCCTGCCCAGCTCCTCGGAACAGAACCGTTGCTGAACTCCCCCACCTCCCTGGAGGCATCCGTGTCCAAGGGCTGGTCAGGGGGGGTCGTTCAGAACACAGTACCACCCAGCTCCCAGCCACAGGACAACCCAATCACACCCTGTCCCGTGTCCCTGTCCGCCCGGCGTCCTCCTCCCGAGGACCCTCGCAGGCACCTCTGGCAGGCAGTCTCTGGAGTCTGTGGCTTGGGCAATGGGCTGAGACCACCGAGTCCCACCCGAGCTCTCGGGACTCACAGTAAGCGTGCCCTTGGTCCGATCCGCATGCGGAGATGGGACACAGGGCCCTGGCCCCTCCGCCTCTCCCTGGATGGAAGGCCTCCCTTTGTTGGTCAGTGGTACATGCGAGACCCGTGTTCCCTCTGCATCTGTGGGGAGTGGGCTCGTGCTGCCTCGTCCCTCCTCCCTGAACTCTGCACGTGGGGACCCACTTATTTGCACCTCAAACTCCTGGGCAGAGGACATGACCTTTGACCTGTGGACACCCAGGAAACATTACTTGAATGAACAAAGGAGCCAGAGGCCCAGGAGGAAGGCCAGTCGAGGTGGAATGACCACACGTGGGGGGTTAGATGGTGATGGACCCCCAGCCATATAGTCGATGGAGCAGCCCCTGCCCTGGGGAGGTACAGACCCACCCCCACTGCTTCAGGCCTGGGTGGGACGGTGCCTGCAGGCAGGGCAGGGCCAGCATGCCTACTGCCCTCTCTGCACTTGAGCTCTGCCCAGCCCACACAGCTGCGCTGGCTGTTCAGGTCTGTCCATCATCTCTACACGCTGTCCTCAGACCTGGGCTGAGTCTGCAGTCCTGCATCTTCTGGTCCAGACCTGAGCCCACTGTAAGCACTTAATTGATTAACATCTCCAGTGGTAGAAGCTAACCGTTTTTAAGCATTTACTAAGTGCCACTGGATCAGCTACATTTCCTGAATTTGCTCACCACGGCTCGATGAGTTGCTATTCTTGTTTTACAGATGTGTCACTAAGGCACAGAGACGTCAAGCGACCTGCTTGAGGTCACATAGCCAATAAAGCAGTAGAATCAGGTTCTGAGCGCAAGTGTGTAACCATCATCTTATATGTTTCCAATGTGCACAAAGTGAAGGCATTTGAATAAAGAAGAAAGGAAGAAAATGTAGTTAGGGTAGAAAAAGAAGGCCGAGAACAAAGGCTACCTCGTGCCAGGTCTCATACTTGAGGTCTTTCCCCTCAACAGCAGCAACAGGGGAGGCTCAGGGAGGTGAAGTTCCTGCCCGGAGCCATCACAGCAAGCGGCAGAGCTGGAGTTCTAACCAGGCCTCCTGACACCTGTCAGAGCAACTTTGCTCTTGTAGAAACTTTGGGCCCTGAAATGTTTCCAGCATAAGAACCACCAGATAAGCTTCAGGCTTGGGCTCTGAGCCCTGATGGGCCAGCACAGTGCTTGTCTGTCTCGGTTTTGCTCATACTTGCTCACACAATGCCCGTGGAGTGAACAGATGAGTTACAGTTCACATTCTTTCATGAAGGGGTGCTTGAGGGGGGGAGGGCGGTAAAAACAGTGCGAGAACACTCTGCGTAACATGATTTCTCTGCAAAGCAGAGAGGATGATCTTCAAGAGTGAGTCAGATCATGGCGTGGCTGGGAGGGCCTCCCTGAAGAGGTGACATGTGAGCTGAGACCTGAGTTGGAAGGTGAGGCCAGCCATGTGAGACTATGGAGGCGATACCTTCCAGGTGGAGGAAACATATGTGTGAAGGCCCTGGGGCAGTGATAAGCTCAGTACGCTAATCCAGGAACAGGATTCTCCTTGGCCCGGGACCCAGGAAGACTGCTCAGTCCTGTGCCCATGAGGCTGGCCCCGTCAAGGAGGTGTGGAGCCCCTGGTCTGTGGGGCAACCAAGGGGAGGGGCAGGCCTCAGACCTGTTGCCCGAGTAGCACTGACCTTTGCGCCAGTGTACCATGATGTTTAAAGGGAGAAAGGTGCTGGGCTGGTGTGACTCAGTGGTTGAGTGTCGACCTATGAACCAGGAGGTCACGGTTTGATTCCTGGTCAAGAGCCCATGCCCAGGTTGTG
The DNA here is from genome assembly GCA_004026665.1 of Murina feae. Lineage (NCBI taxonomy): Eukaryota > Metazoa > Chordata > Mammalia > Chiroptera > Vespertilionidae > Murina > Murina feae. The sequence goes on along the minus strand of PVJC01025536.1, from coordinate 11,745 downwards.
GGCTCAATCCCCAGTAGGGGGCATGCAGGGGGGCAGCCGATCAATGATACTCTTTCATCATTAATGTTTCTATATCTCTCTCCCTCTTCCTTCCTCTCTGAAATCAATAAAATACATTAAAAAATAAAAGATAGAAAGTCTTGTTCTCATGGATGAATCTAGAAAACGAGCTCTTTCTCAGTCTGAGGCAAAGCCCAGCTTCTTCCCCAGGATTTATTAGCTATCAGATTTCTGTGTGTGTGGGCACCACGGCCCTCACAATATAGATATACGCTGAGTGGCCAAATTATTATGACCACCTCACGTTTGTAGGTAAATTAGCTATAATTTTGCACTGAAGTTGCTTGAGGGCCAGACCATTATTAATAGGGAAGCAGGTTGTTTACCATGACAGTAGAAGTGATTTTTTTTTTCTGAGGAAATGGGTAAACAATGCAATTTAACAGCCTTTAAATGTGGGATATATATATATATATATATATATATATATATATACACACACACACACACACATACTGAGTGGCCAGATTATTATGACCATCTGATGTTTGTAGGCAGATTAGCCATACACTGCATCATATGGGATATGGAAGCTGAAGGCCTGTTCGAACACCTTTGCTGTCTGCAGTTACCAAAATAAAATATCTCCAATTCACACAGGAACACAAGGATTGGACGGTTGAGCATTGGAAAAAAGTCACGTGGTCCGATGAATCACGTTTCCAGTTGCATCATGCAGATGGCAGAGTTAGAATTTGGCGGAAATAGCATGAAAGCATGCACCCCACATGCATGAGTACAACCCTTCAAGCTGGTGGGGGCAGTGTTATGGTTTGGGGCATGTTTTTCTAGCATATTTTGGGCCCTTTAATTTGTGTGGAACAACGTCTGAATAGCACAACATACCTAAGTATCATTGCTGATCAAGTTTATCCTATCATGTTGAAGTCATATTCCAATGGAGAGGGCTTCTTCCAAGACAATGCGCCATGCCATGGTGCTCGTATTGCGCAGGGGTGGTTTCAAGAACATGAAGGAGACTTTACCTTGCTTAGGTGGCCCCCACAATCACCACATCTCAATCCAATTGAGCATTTGTGGGATGAAGTTAAAAGCCATCAGGCAGCTGGTTCCACAACGTCAAATCTCACAGAACTGGACAGTGCTATTCATCAGGCATGGTGTCAGATTCCTCGTATCACCTTTCAACATCTCGTGGAGTCAATGTCAAGAAGAATTGCTGCAGTATTGAAGGCAAAAGGTGGTCCAACAAAGTACTGATGGGGTGGTCATAATAATCTGGCCACTCAGTGTGTGTGTGTGTGTGTATGTATTCTATGTTCAAAGGCTGTTAAATCACACTGTTTACCCATATCTTCAGAAAAAAATCACTTCTACTATCGTGGTAAACAACCTGCTTCCTTATTTATAATGGTCTGGCCCTCTAGCAACTTCAGCGCAAAATTATAGCTAATTTGCCTACAAACGTGAGGTGGTCATAATAATCTGGCCACTCAGTATATATGTCCCTGCATTCCCACCACTCCCAGCAGCCCTGTGGCAGCTTCATTCTGAGACCTGGAAAGTTCCTCAAGTGCCTCCTCCTCCTCCTCCTCCTTCCCCTCTGCACCCCACCCACCCTCCCTCATTTGCATGCCATCTGGGCTCCTCTTGCAGGTAGGTGGTGGGGAGTAGAATCAGGGGCTCTGGGCTCAGAGCACTGTGGGATGGAGAAGCCGAGGCTGGGAGCCCTCAGCCCCACGAGGGAGCTGCGGGTTCTCCGGGGCTCCCACAGCCTGCCTGTGGCTTTACCTTCCTGAAGATCGAAAGTCAGAGCTCCCAGCCTTCCCAGCTCACGCTGGCACTTTCCTAACCCAGCACCCCCACCTCTCCGCACCCTCGGGAGAACTATTTTTGGAATCTACTAATTCCACACGTGCACTGAGCGCTTCCCCAGGGCCAGGCCACATGCACATGCTGCCGACTTGCTTTGTATCTTTGGCCAAGGTTTACCCGCCTCCATCTCACATTCCATTCTGGGAGGAAGGTCTTCTCCACATCCCAGGAAGGGCCGGGACTTCGCATGCACTTCCTCAGCCTGTCCTTCACTTCTTCCTGCTCTGCACGCCACCCTCCCCGTCTCTCCGGCATCATTTAATTGTTAGCCTTACTGAGTGTGTCTGCGCACCAGACAGTGTGCTGCGCACTCATAACCATCGGCTCGTCTGGCGCTACAGCATGCCTGAGGGGTTGTGCTATTATTATCCCTATTTTATTCAGCAGGAAAGGAGGTTCAGAGAGTGTAAGTAACTGGCCCGAGGCCACACAGCCTGGGAGCCAGGCTGGCTAAAACCTTGAATTCTGGGAAGGGGAGCAGGGGGGTGCGGGCGGGAATCTCAGGAACTCTTTGGGCCTCATCCATCCTGCAGGGAATTAAGAGCAGGCACTACCTTCCTTTCCAATCCGGGCAAGAGCCCTCCCCTTCGGTCTGGGCTATGCCAGCCTTTAAATATGCCCCATGCTTCCCCCACCAGTGCCCAGGCTGAGGCCAAGGCCTCTCCTTCCAGCCCCAGGCAATGCCGGCACTCTGGGAGACTCCTGCAGGCGAAGCACTCCCCGCTGCTCTGAATGGGCCCCCCTCTGTGAGTGTGTGCTCCCTCCCAATGAGACACAGCTCCCGAGGGAAGGTCCTGGCCTGCTTCCTGGCCTCCCACAGCCTGGCCCTCCTGGGGCAACAACCGATGGATCCATCTGTGGCTTCATTCTGCTCTGGACGCCTGCCCAGACCCAGACGGCCTCCCATCAGCCCAGTGGAGAGCCCCGAGACTTCACCCACGCTTAGGCGGCGCGCATTCAGTCCTGGGAGTGCGTGCTGGCTCTGCCCAGGTGTGTGTGCCCTCCACGGTCCCCATGTGGTATGGCCACCTGAGAGTGAGAACCAGCAGACCTGGTTCCAGTGTCAGCTCAGCTATGGGGCTGGATCACCCTGAAATCGCTCCCTTCACTTCCGTGGTCTGCAGTGTCCTCACCAATAAGATAAGGATGAACACGCACACGTAGCATGCATGGAATGACATCACGGACGTGCCTTCTACTGTACTGAGCATGTAGGCAGCAAGGCAAGTGGGCCAGCTTCCTAGACTGGAACTAGGGAAGGAGGGAGGGGCCAAATGGCTGACTGTGAACCAAGAGGTCTCACAAGTGACCCACCCGGCTGCCTGGCAACCAGCGTCATCATTATTGACCACGTTGCCGGGCCGAGGGACGTGCCTGGTGCTTTATTTCTGGTCTCATTTAGTGGCCCTTCCTGCTTTCCGGGGGAGGAACCTGCAGCTTAAAGACGTTGAGAAACTTAAACAAGGCTGCACGGGCAACAAGGGGCAGAGGCAGGTTTGACTTGGGTCAAGTTGATTCCTGGGCCTGAGCTCTGGCCAGCGGGGTATCCCACTGGGCTGACTCCTTCCCTGAGACGCATGACTACCCCCATGCATCCCAGAGGAACCAGAGGATGGGAGGTGGGGTTTGCTCCTCAGCCTGGCAGGGCCCACTGGCAGAATATGGAAGAGCTCAGTACACAAGGAACAGGTAGGACTGGGCCAGGACTGGGCTCCCCTCCGTCCCACTCAGGCTGCAGGTGGCTCTGGCACAGGGAGGTTTGGAGAGACCACAGCCTGGTTGGGCATCAGCACATTTGCACATTTGGAAGCTGGGGGACTGCACAGCCCAGCACCCTGGGTGGGGGCGGCTAGAAAGTCGAGCTTCTCTCAGGGCGCATTGTGAGTGGGACAGGGTGGGCCCTGGGCCAGCAGCATCAGCGTCTCCTGGGAGCAAGTTGGAATGCCCCACCCCTACACCTGCTGACCCAGGATCCGGGGGAATCTGTCCTTTAATGGATTCTGCAGCCCCTGAAGTTGGGCAGGCACTACCCAGGAGGAGGACTCATGGGCCTCGGGACTCCAGCCTCTCCCCGGATGTCCCCTTCTTGTCCTCAGGTGGCTGCCTATTGTTCAGCACTGGCCTCAGCTCAGACACCAGCTGCCTGCCTGGAGCCAGGTCCTCAGTACAGCAGCGCAGGCTCAGGGGCTCACCCTGCAGGAGGAAATCTCCTGTACAGGTGGGAACGGGGGGCTTTGGGCAAATTCTGGCTGCTCTTATCACACTAAGGGCACTGTTAATGGTGCCCACTGAGGCATGCAAAACCAGCGCCGCCCACCCCAGAGAAAAGGGGGCTCCCTAGCCCCTTCCTTCTACCAGGAGTTCCCACAGCCCCCAGCAGCAAGCTCCATGCTCCCAGCTTCTGGTCATTCCTGCCCTGGCTGGTGCCGGCTGTCCAGTGTGGCATTGACAGCTTCTCAGCACATGGCAAGAAAGCTCTTTGCTTTTCACTTCACAGTATCTAGCTGGGGTTTAACACATCATTTTGCTTTTGTTGTATTTATTTTTGCAGTGGCCTTCTAGTTATGGCTGGCAATACTTGCTTCCCATGTACAGTTGAGTTATAAAGTCTCTTTTTAAAATAAATTTGACTTTTTAAAAAGTGAGTTGATTAAAGAGAAATATACTAGTAAGACAGATCCTAAAATCCTATATAATAAAAGCCTAATATGCAAATTGTCCCCTAGGGGTCATTGGACCAGGAGTTCAACTGCTCTCTATGATGTGCACTGACCACCAGGGGACTGGGCCGCCACCCGGCTTCCGGGCACTGAGGGAGCCTGGCGGAGGTCCCAGCTCTAATCGATCGCCTTGCAGGCGGGATGGTGGAGCAGGTGAGGGGGCAGCACCAGGCCAAGGCGGGGTGCCAGGCGGGGCTGCAGGGCTGAGAGGCTGGAGATGCAAACTGGAGCTGTATGGCTTGGGGCATGAGTGGGGCTCCATCCTGTCAGGCCACCCCAAAGGACCCTACCCATGCAGGAATTCGTGCACCAGGCCTCTGGTAGGGGATATAAATGTATGGAAAGGGGCCCCTGGGATGTGCAGTTGGCACAGCTGCCCCTGCTGCCCCAGACCCGTGCATTCCAGAAGTGAGAACATGAAGGATTTTAGAAAAGCACATGTGCATCTAGCACAGCTGGCTTATCACCTCTGCACAGCATCCTGCCATCGGACGCACTCATCACTCTGCTGCAAAACTGAAATGGTCACAAATCAAGTCAGTTATGGGCAAGAATAATTGCTCACGTCAGCTGAGCTCAGTTTCTGCCATCAGATGAGCGCACGTGAGAAGCTACCTGGATCTGGATCTGGCCTGGATCTGACGTAGCTACCCCCTGCCACCCTCCCTGCGATGACTCCCTGCTCCCACCGGGCTTGCAGCTCTCACCTCAGCATCCCTCCAGTTAGCTGAGAGAGTGGAGACTGGTCTCCAGATGTCCCAGGGAAGCTGGCCCAGCCAGCACCTGCAACAGCGCTGTGGTCTCATTAGCGCCTCACCTTGGTCACGTGGGTGCACACCAGAAACCGCCAAGACCAGCTGTGGCTCCACGGCCACAGCTTCTCTTGGCTTCGTAGCCTGTTCCTCCCACCAGACGTTCTATCGATGCCGCATGTTCCCCTTCAGTGGCCAGACGTTTTTATTGAAAACACAACCCGTGCCAGACAGTGATCAGCTCAACATTTTCTTACATATTATCTCTGTTTTTAGAAGACTTTTAAATTTGAAAAAAAATAGGGAAATGGAACCAACACAGTAAAATTCATTCATAATCCACTCTAAAAACAAAAGTCTAAAAGGCAAAAGTTACCCACCATCTGCTACTCAAATTCCATCCTCTCCCAGCCCCCAGGGGTAACCACCGCTGAGAGGAGCCTTCTCAATCTTCTCCGATGCTTATTGAGAAACAGTAATGCCCGGATCTATATTCATGACTATTCTATCTAAACCAATACCGACCTGTGCAGTCAGCAGCCTGCAAGCTAACCTATGTGCAGCTGTGCAGGTGTGCTGTCATGTCCTGAGGCCATTGATCACACCAGGTCCCGCTAACCAGCTTCAGGGAGAAACCACGATGTCACGGGGTGAGAGGAGGCAGCCAGCTCTTTACCTTGCAGAACTGAACCCACTGCGGTGTCTGCTCCCAGTGCCGGAACCACTCCAAGATGTCAGGTGCAGTTAATGGTTGCCATGGCAACCGCCCATGCTTCATGAATAGAAGAGAGTAAGAGACGCTGGATAAATGTCAGGGCCCCCGGATGAATTTGCTCAGGAGTTGATCTGCGAGTGTCCAGCAGAGCTGACCAGTGGGGGGTGGAAGGAGCAGCCCAGGGCAGCTGGAAATGGGTCCAGGAGCCCCTCCCCCTCTCTCCCTTTTTCAGGCACAAAATGTCAGAAAGTGTGGCTTTCTGTAGAGACAGTTTAAACATATGCTCCAGTTTTGTGGGTCTGATTTTGTGACATGTTTACAGAGGGCAGATATCTGAGCCCAGATCACTCATAAGATGAGATGCCACTTTAAAAAACAAAACAAAACAAAACTCTTTTGGATTATTTTTTTAATAAAAAAAAAAGTGAAGTTCTAAATTTGGGCTTAAAACATAACCTTTCGAAAGACAGTCAAGAAAATGAGAAGACAAACCACAGACTATGAGAAAATATTTGCAAAAGACGCATCTAATAAAGAACTGTTATCCAACATATACAAAGAACTCTTAAAATTCAGCAATAAGTGGTTGAGTGTGACCTCCTGAGGTCACATTTCAATTCCCAGAGAACATGCCCAGGTGGTGGGCTCCATCCCCACTGTGGGGCATGCCGGAGGCAGCTGATCAGTGATTCTCTCATCATTGATGTTTCTCTCACTCTCTCGCTCTCTCTCTCTCTCTCTCCCCCCCCCCTTGTCCTCTCTGAAATCAATAAAAATACATATTTTAAAATTCAACAATAAGAAAATAAACAACCCGATCAACAAATGGGCCAAAGACGGTAACAGACACCTCACCAAAGAAGATATTGATACGGCCAGTAAGCAGAGGAAAGATGCTCCACCTCACAGGACATCAGGGTAGCGCCCAGTGAGACAACAGAGTGGTGAGATCCAGAACACTGACAGCACCGAGTGCTGGTGACGGTGAGGCAGCTGTCACTCACTGCTGGCGCAGATGCAGATGGGACAGGAAGAGAGTGTGGCAGTTTCTTACCCAAGTAAACAGACTCTTACGAAGGAGCGCAGCAGCCACTCCCCCTGGTCTCCACCCAATCCTCCTTAGTATTTATGTCCCTACAACAACCTGCACACAGATGCTCATAGCACGTTATTCATCACTGCAAAAACCTGGAAGCAACCAAGATGTCCCTCAGTTGGTGATGGATAAATAAACATGGTCCGTCCAAAAATGAGCCTCGGGCATGAGAAGACACGGAGGGGCCTTAGATGTATCTGACTAAGTGACAGAAACCAATCACTGTGTGATTCCAACTGTCCGACATCTCGGAAAAGGTAAATTGTAGAGACAGTAAAAAGATGAATGTTGCCTGGTTCAGGGCACAGGGGGATGGAGAGACAGACTTCTTAGGGCAGTGAAACTCCTCTGTATGATACCGTCATGGTGGATACCCATTACAATACATTCCTCTAAACCCATAGGATGTACACCAGCAAGAGTGACCCCTGATGGCAGCGATGGACTTTGCATGGTAATGATGTATCCATGCAGGTTCGTCTATTGTCACAGACACCACCTGGGGGGACGCTGCTGCTGGGCAGGCTGAGCTTGTGTGTGGCCAGGGGTGTGTGGGAATGCTCTGCACCCTCTGCTCAGTTTTGCAGTGAACCTAAAACTGCTCTAAAAATGAAATCTATTAAAATAATAGCAGTCATTTGAACCCCACGCCTCCACACATTATATTGTAGTTGTGCCATTTACATGCTACTTACAGGAAGTAGAGCACCAGTGGAGGGTCTGGTGATGGGAGCAGGTTGAGAGTTGCACAGTGAATGTCAGCTTGTCGCTGTGGCTGTGTGCAGAGGTGATTTGGGAGTGACACCAACGTCCCCTGGCACCTGTGAATGTAAAGGCCAAGTACAAGGGCTGTGTGATACTCCGTTGGTGAGGGACCACAAACACGTCTCCTAAGGCCTCAACTTCAGCTCACATAAGTGGGGGTCGCTGTGTACAAACACTCCCAACCCCAAGCCCACCTGGCCAGTCTTCCAGCCACGGGTCCAATACCCACAGAGGCCACGTGGTCGAGCACGCCACTGACGGTGTCCGCCTGGCTCCAGCTCCTGGCGCTAGAAGCTCGCAGGTGCCTGCTGTGAAAAGCACAGGCTCTCAGACTTGTCTAAGTCAGCTCATCGTGTAGGGGCCCAGGATTGTGCTTTTCCTCTAACAAGAGCCACCTCACAGCACAGAGATGAGGAGGCCACAGCCCCCTCCCCCCGAGCCCCAACCATGGCCACTGTCGCCTCTGTGATCTGGAAACTGGGTGAGTCCCTGACTTACTGCCTCCCAAGGCGTAAGTAAGACTTTTAGAAGCACTAAAATGATTATGACCACCCATTCTCATAGATAATCCAACACTGAAATAGTAATACTAAGCCATTAAATGAGGAAAATCAACACACTTCTCATTTTTCTCATGCCATTTTAATGCTCTTTTGTAAAAGTCAAATGTCAAGTAATTCCAAGTTCTCCTCTCTTTCTCCCTGCACCCCTGTTTCGCTGGTACCCCACATACAAGGCTTATTCTGCCTGATTGGTTGACCCCACACCAGGGCCTATGAAGCTCCAGGAGGTCGCATTTCAGTTCCCAGGTTGTGGGCTTAACCCCCAGCATGGGCTCAGTGCTGTGCTGGGTGCCAGGCAGCAAAGAGGCCCAGAACATACAACCAGGCTAGGATCCTGGTCTGGGCCCGGATGGAGGGGCACCAGGCAGGGCCCTGGATTCCAGGCTCTAGGACTGGCTGGGACCTGGGTTTTGGGCTAGGCTTGTGTTCCGGTTGGACCTGAATGAACTACCAGAGAAAGCATTTTACCGCAAACCCATCCAATGAGCTGATCAAACAAGGCTCCCAACCCCAAGCTCCCAGAATGCAGCAGGCCTGGTAACTGGGCAGAGAGGGCCGAAGCTCTGCAGCCCCTTCTTCCTATTAGATTTCCCGCACTCGGTCCCATGGCAGGACACTTTCTCCCTGGGCCTCTCTCTCTGAGTGGATGGGCAGGACTCTGGTGGGACTGCCATTCTGCCCCCCTCACCAGTTATGTCTTCCAAGGTCATGATGGCTTTCGATGATTCCTCTGCAAATGCACTTCCATTCCGCTCCTCTGAAGGCCCCTGGCATCCAAGAGACCTTTTAAAACTATAAACCAGACTGTGCACGTCACATGCTCAACAGCCTCCAAAACTGTGCGCCACAACCCTTTCGGACTTCCGACCCGGCCGGTCAGGTGCCCCATCGTCTGTCTCTCCCCTGGTCTTGTTCTGCTTCCCCCTCACTCTGCTCCAGACACCTGCATCTCTCTTGGTTCAGAAACACATGAAGGGTGACCCTGCCCCAGGCCCTTTGTACTCACGGGGCCCTTTTCCCAGAAAGCTCTTCTCTCAAATCTTCCCAAAGGCAGCTTCATCTTGCCCCTCAAGCCACCTCCTCAGAGAGGCTTTCCCTGTCCACTTGAACTTGTGATTGTCCCTTCTGTCCTCCTGAGTCAGTCTCCCTCCAGAATGTATTGCTGTCCTGGCCAGTTACCAATATCTGAAATTACCTTTTCCTTCTGAGAGAAGCGTTTGTTTTATATGCATTCATTACTGTCGGTCTCCTCCTACGGGAACATAGCAGCCTGGAGATCCAGAACCTCGTCTGTTGAGTTCGCTGATAAGCCCCACATGCCCAGGACACTGCTTCGTGTGAAGCGAACACCTCAGTCTGCGGAAAAAAGACTGAATCGTTGTGCACTGACAGCAGTTCAGGAACATCAGAGGGTGGCATTCTCCCTGACTCACGCCCTCCTGCGGCTTTCCTATAAGAAGCGGAAGCTGTCATTGCTGTGCTCATGCCCATCGCACTCAGAGACCAAGTTTAGTTCAGGGTCCTCATTACTGTGATTTCAGTATCCAAATCCTTGCACATGTAAGGTTGTGTGGACAAGCCAGCAAACGCAATCTTGATATGGATGTGTGCATGCATGGCCTGACCATTGAGGAAACCAGCCTCTAATCAGAACCCCCCAGCCCAGCCCACACCCACCCCACTGACTGCTCTGCAATTCACAGTCCACGTGGCCAGAGGCTCCAATCGCCACCTCCTATCAACGTGTCAGCACCATGCAAACAGGAGGCAGACGGCTGCACAGCGAGGTAGCATGTCTAGCACAGCGTGCTGGATGTCAGGAAAGGGATGTGAGGGCATGGGTCTGCTGGGGTAGAGTGCATGCCAACACCAGTGAGAGCCTGGCAGGTTGACACCAGCTAGCAGTGGGCCAGAACAGTGATAGGCACGTGCAAGGATTTGAATATGAAAGGATTAGCAAAGCCCTAGAGAAAACTGATGACGTGCTCAAGTGTGTTTTGCAAAAATGACCCATTTTATGATCCACTGTGAAAGTCAAGCTTCACAGGCCAGCAAGGAAAAAGAAGCTTTCACATCAGATCATCACGTGATTTTGTCAAAAAAAAATATAACCCCTTCCACCAAAAGCAGCAGTGCTTCCTTTTCTGTTCACCTTAGGGAACTGTAAGGGAAGATAAGATAAAATAACATGTTTTCATAAATGACTGGTTATCTAATCTAATAAAAGAGTAATATGCAAATTGACCATCACTCCAAGACACCTAAGCCATGCCCACCAGCCAAGCCACGCCCACCAGACAATCAGAGTGGCTGTATGCAAATTAACCCAGCCAAGATAGAGGCCAACAGCCATGGAGCTAGATCATGCAGGAGGCTTCCATTGCACCAGGAGTAAACTGTTTGCCTAGGCCAGCTGGGCCTCTCTCTGCTCAAGGCAACGTAGTTTAAATTTTAGAAGCCACGGAGCTGAAGCAAACAGGAGGCTTCATTCCCTGCCTAGGTCTCTGCTCAAAGTAACAAAGTTTCAATTATAGAAGATAAATAAACCCCAGAAACCTGATTCCAGCCAGCCTCGCTGGGACGTTGGGTCAATGGCAGCTGTGAGCAGCCTGCAAATGGCCCTCAGCCACTCACCCAGGCTGGACAGGCACCCCAATAGGGACCCGAACCCTGAATGGGCTGTGGGCAGCCTGAAAACAGTCCTCAGCCCCTCACCCAGGCTGGCCAGGCATGCCAGCAGGTGGACATCCCCCAAGGGGTCCCAGACTATGAGAGGGCACAGGCCAGGCTGAGGAACCCCACCGAGTGCACAAATTTTTGTGCACCAGGCCCCTAGTTATAAGATAAAGTTGGAAGCACATCATGAAGGTCATTATTTATTGGCTCCTATTTCTCAGTGGACTCACCTGGAGGCTGTGGTTGTTGTGCCTGCGCAGGTGGCCTCCCTGAGGAGCCCTGCAAAGTCCAACTGCCCTGGTTAACTAACAACCTCCAGGGTAGAGTTGAGCATCAGTCTTTTCCAACTCGCTTCCCCAGCTCCCCACCCCTCGCCTGACCCTGCTAGTTCCCTGTGCAGCCCAGGCTGAGAACATGCTCCCTGTGCAGCCCACACTGAGAACATGCTCCCTGTGCAGCCCACGCTGAGAACATGCTCCCTGTGCAGCCCACGCTGAGAACATGCTCCCTGTGCAGCCCACGCTGAGAACATGCTCCCTGTGCAGCCCACGCTGAGAACATG
>PVJC01025535.1:0-24669 GCA_004026665.1 Murina feae | reverse complement strand
AGGTGGTGACTGAGTTAATGCTGACACAGAGTATGGTCTCAGTAAATGTATGTATTTTTTTCTGGTGGTTATGGATGGCGTGGGAAAGTTCCAGACACTTTCTGCCTGCGCCCCTCTGTAGCCTTGGGTGAATGTCTCTCTCCCGGCTGTGAGAAGGTGGTGGGATCCTGGGGAAAGGCTTCAGGAAAGATGCTCATGGATATAAGATGTCCCTCGAGGGGAGGTGTGGGGTCCCGGGTGAGTGGTGACTGTCCTTCTCTGTGCAGGCTCTGCGAGAGAGACCCCTACCAGCTGTACCAGCGGCTGGAGCAGCAAGCCCGAGAGTACGTGCTGGAGATGAAGGTCCGCCTCCTGCGGCAGCTGTCAGCTGCGGCGCGAGTGCGGGCACCGTCTGGCCTGCAGGGCCCACCGCAGGCCCACCAGTTCATCTCCCTGCTGCTCGAGGAGTATGGTGCCCTCTGCCAGGCGGCACGCACCATCAGCACCTTCCTGGGCACTCTGGTAAGAGCACGTGCCTTTCTGGGCTTTGTTGGGAACTAAGAGCTGTGTGGTGGGTGAGGCTGAGACCTGGTGGTGTCGTGTGCAGTCCAGATCCCCTCCCTGTGACGTTCGGGAGCCAGCAGGAGCCTGCCTTCTCTCCTCTTCTCCCTCCTCCCTGTCTGCTGCTGCTGAAAGTCTTGAGTTGGATGGACAGGCAGTGACATATCATGAAACACTGTTTGGATAGCGTGAGACCTAGGGAGCGAGACAGGCAGGGGACAGGATGCAGTGAGGACCAGTGCGTGGTCAGCAGGGTCAAGAAGGAAAAGTGGCTGCATTGTCAGCTGGTCACTGTTGTGACTATACACAGAGGCCCATGTTGGATGGGCTGTATGCTGGGGGCCTGCTCATGGCCCCCGGGGCCTTTCAGTCCTTTCACTGGACAGTCCAAGCCTGAGGAAGGATGGGTGCTATCCAATCAGGTGCCGTCCCCACCCCTGGGTCTTGGACCGCCACCAGGAGTCCGGGGGGGAGGGGGGGACGGGGGGGGAGTGCTGTGGAAATGGAGTTCCTGAACTGGATGTGCTGAGGTCATTTGGAGACAGGCCTGCTGGTTGGAAGCTGACCTGCTCCTCAGAGAGACAAACTCTCATCTCCTGTCAAAGAAGCACCTGCTCACCAATAACAGTCTGGGACCTGTGTGTTTTTAAATATTTTTTTATTTCAGAGAGGAAGGCAGAGAGAAGCATCAGTGATGAGAGAGAATCATTGATCGGCTGCCTCCTGCACACCCCACAGAGGGGATTGAACTGTGACCTCCTGGTTCATAGATCGACGCTCAACAAGGAGCAACATGGGCCAGGCTGCGGTTTTTATTTCCACTTAAATGTTGCTAAATGGCGCTTACTGGGCTGCTATTGGTGATTTCTTAGTGATAAAACTACACTTTGAAACAAATACAGGAAGTGGCTCTAAGAGTTTAAGCCTAGTGGTCAGTATGTGATTCTGAAGTTGATAGACTTTTTCCCCAGAAAAGTTTACAAACACACCGTTCGGCAAGTAATCTTAGGGGTTCAAGGGACTCCCGTGAGCGTTGATGCACTAGACGTTGGCATTCCTCCCGTGACTCCCTAAGGCCTCGAGGAAAGCACTCGTTTTAGAAAAGTAGCTGGTGAGTGGTGGGGCCGCGGTCCCTGTGTCAGGACCATGTCTGAGAAGCGGAGTGCCGGGGCTGAGCAGGCTACGCTGCAGCCCGGCCTCCACTTCTGCCCCTGGGCCTCGCCCTGCTGTTCAGAGGCCCAGGTCCCGCACCACCTCCGCTGTGACAGCACCCTGGGGTTCCGTGGCTCCTGCCTGCACCTGCCTTCGGCCTGTCAGATCGGGTGCTGTTTGTGATACTAACAAAAGTTAGTTTCAACTACATTTATCCGAGCAAATCCCTAGCAGTTTACACAGAAATGTTTTCTTGTGTTTTGAAAAAAACCTCATGAATTTAAAACACAAAATACAGCTATTTGGTCAGTGCTTCGTTCCAGCGTGTTCACACATAGACACTGTGGCTTCCAGGGCTCCAGCAGCGGGGCTCTCGGAGCATTCTGTCCCCCAGGGGAAGATGGAAGTGCTGGTAACAGACTGAACAAGTTGGCAGGAGCGGCAGAAGCCTCGGGGCTGAGAAGTTCACGTGCTCAAAAGCCCGCACTCACCCTGGCCTGCGGCCTGCGTCCCTCACAGGGCGGGGTCTGCACATGACACTGGTACCACCAGTGATGGCGAGGTGACGCAGAGGCTCCGAGCACTGGAGGGACAGCGAGACATTCGCCCTCTGACCAGGGTGGGTCAGTGACGGGGAGGGGGGCACAGCCTCGTCTCCTGGAGATTGTAACAGAGCTGCTGCCACAGAGGTACGTGGTCTTACAGATGCTGCTGGCGTCGTTGGGAAACTCAAGCTTGGGGTGACTGCCCTGTGTGATTCCAGGCTGCCAGTAAAGCAGCCATAGGTCACTCAGGGGGCTGTCCGTGACCTTACGTACCTATAGACCATTGTCACGCCCACAAAGCTGACAGTGCTTTCTTTTTATGGACTAACAGCCAGTCCATATAAAACTTTCCCAATTGGCTCAAAAATCTCTTTATGGTTGAGGGGTTCAGATGAGGATCCAAGGAGATTCACAAACAGATTACAGAGTCCTTCCCGGCCCATCCTGTGATCCCCATGGTCTGAAGAATCTCAGGCTCAGTTAAGGTAAACTCGGAGTCAGCGTCTCAGAGCAGTTCTCCATAGTTTGGGACTTCAGGTCCTTTAAGCTTACAAACTGAGGACCCCAACGAGCTTTCGTTTATGTGGATTTTTAATCAATACTTACTCTATATCCTCACCCAAGGATATTTTTTCCCATTGATTTCTAGAGAAAGTGGAAAGGAGGGAGGGGGAATAGAGAGAGAGAGAGAGAGAGAGAGAGAGAGAGAGAGAGAGAGAGAGAGAAAGAGAAAACACTGATGTGAGAGAGACACATCTGTTGGTTGCCTCCCTCATGCACCCCTACGGGGCTGGAGAGCCTGCAACCGAGGTACGTTCTCATAACCAGAAATTGAACCCATGACCCTTAGGCGGATGCTCTAACCACTTAGCAACTGGCCAGGGCACAAATAGCATTATTTTAAATAAAAAATTAATTTTTCAAAGCAAAGCATTTACTTACTTTAATAATGCTTTTATTAATTTCAAAGAGGAAGGGGGGGGAGAGAGAGAGAGAGAGAAACATCGATGAGAGAGAACTATCAGTTGGCTGCCTCCTGCACACACCGTACCAGGGATCGAGCTTGAAACCCAGGCATGCACCCCTGTTGTGAATTGAACCAGTGACCTGTTGGTGCAAGGGCTGACCCAACCAACTGAACCATGGCTGCCAGGGGAGAGCGTATGTATTTACATTTTTACACATTTCTAGTGTTTGGCCCCTGGGTTCTCACCTGCGCTGCGCACAGCTTGCTGTCCTAGGTTTTCTTGGCTGGAGCCCCTGAGGAAGGCCTCACAGACGTGTATCTGGGGAAGGGAGGAATGGGCTGATAGCCTTTCAGATGGTGGGGCTGCTTTTCTTAAAGTACACCAGAACCCAAGTGCACTTAACACGGAAACTGTAGACTCTGAAACCAGGTCACACAGCAGACCCACGTTGACAGCAAAACTCGCTGCGTAGCTCACACTTGGATTGGACCTGGTCACGCGGCTTCCACACGTCGGTCACTGGACGCACTGGCTCCCGGGGGCGTGTCTTCAGCAACAGGAGTCTCCGTGTGGAAATGACTGCTGCTCCTCAGAATGGCCTTCAGCTGGAGAAGCACAGTGGCCGGCACAGTGGCCGTGTCGGATTTCCCTAAGCGCCAAGTTCCTGGAAGCTCAGGTTGGGTGATTGGCCACAAATGGGGTCCTGGAAGCAGCATGGTCACTGCGGTGTGACCCAGCTGGCTAACTCTCGGCTTTCCGTCAGCTTCTCCAGAAACACCCCGTCCTGAGTCTGCAGGCCTGTGGAATGCGTTTGCCTGGAAGGTATTCCCCAAGCGCAACCTTCTGGAAAGTGCACTCAAGGGGTTCATTGCATGCGCCCTGGGGCCCAAGCAGGGAGAGGGTCATGGTGTTCCTTATCGAGCATTGAAATAAAGTGGGAACTAGACCTAACTTATGCCCCCAGTCCTCTGGGAAATGCCTGACCAAGCTGTGATGGCCATGAGATCGAAGCTTCCATTCACGGACACGCGAAGGCTACATACCCCGCGTCTCAGGTCTGCCGTGGGACCTTCCTCTTCCAACCCCACACGTCGGCCTTGGAATGTGGGGCATGAGGCTGGGGAGGCCAGAAAGCCTGGAACCTTGGGCTTTTCCTTCCTGCCTTTGCCTCTGGCCCAGCTCTGCCGTCCTCACACAGGCTTACTGCTCATAGCACTGTGACAGCACACGCTGGCTGCCGGGTCTCTGGCCTGGCGCAGGGTCGCTAGTGTGAGCAGTGCCAGCCTCGAAGACACTTGCTTCAGCACCTGCAGCCGTCCCGCTGGGTCCCAGCGGTGAGGGCGTTTGGGACCTCAGTCTCCACGTGCCTCACTGGGAGGGAGGCTTCAGATGTCACAGAACACGCCTAGCATTTTCAGGAACGAGGCTTGGCCCTTCACCTCCAGCAGCAGCCCCCAGAGCACCAGCTGCATCCCGGGGTTGTGCCTACAGCCTGTCCGAAGGTGTAGGGGCGGGGCAGGCAAGACCCCGACTCTCCTGAGCCTGGTCTGCAGCTGCCTTCGCTCCTGCTGTTCTGTTGTGGAGACTGTCGTCAATCAGATCACAGCCTTCTCCTGTGTCCTGGGGGCTGCATTAGCCTTTGTGTCCCTGTGCCTGGCCCAGTGCCCGCACACAGGGATCTCTGTTGAAGTCCTTTCCCCGCTGTTGTCTGTGGCCATGTTACAGCACATTGGGTGTCAGTTTCTCGTTCCAGAGGTTGAGTGCATCACTCCCAGGTGCTGGCCATCGGCACCCCACTTCCCTGTGCTGAGCACTGGCTCCTCGAGTGGCTGGGTGTGCGCAGGGAGGTGGGAGCACCTGGTGTGTGGGGAAAGCATTAGGTGGAGTGGGAACAGGGAAGGGACACCACCAAGGAGGGCAGGCGCTGAGATGTCCCGACCACAAGGCTGGTGTGCAGCAGGGGCAGCTCTGCCTCCAGTGTTCCCGCCTTTGCCAGGCACTAGTCTGGGGCGAGCAGTGGGGCTTTCGATGTGGGTCAGTCATTGCTGCCATCCCAGCACAGGCCATCCCAGCTCTCTGGCTGAATTGGAAATGGGCACAGACCACTGTGTGTCGCCCCAAGGAGGCGCAGAGTGATGTGTGGAATGTAGGCAAGTTCCCGAGTGGCAGTGGCTCGGTCAGTAGCCTCCCCCGGGCCATAGGTGACTCAAGCACAGGCCGTGCATGGAGCTTGTACACAGGAGCGTGGATTCACACCTGCAGTTCCAGCCAGACCTGTGAGAAGTGAAGGCTGCGTGTAGAGAAGGTCCTGTCGCCGCTTGCTGGCCAATTACGTGATGTCTCGCCGGGTGGCCAGCACGTGTGTGTCGTGGAGCAGTCTGCCTCTCAGAGGGGAGGTTTCTCAAGATAGGCAAGAAAACGTGTGTGCGTTTAAATATGTGAAAAGTATGGTTTCCGCTACATTGTGAGTCTGTAATTATCAGGAATGACCATCAAGTATGTGCAGTCGTTTCTCTTCTTTCTCTGTCCCTTCCTGGCCTGTGGATCTCGCCGCCCTGTTTCTGTGTGCGAGTATAGGCGGGAGACCGTGGTGCAGGCAGAAACCTCCATCCGATTGCCTCGTGAGCAGAGGTTCTGGGCCTGCGGGGGAGCAGTCCTGGGGAGTGTCAGTCTTCAGCAGCTTAGCGCATCTTCTGTTTATTTTTTTAACCAGGAAAATGAGCACTTGAAAAAGTTCCAGGTGACATGGGAGCTGCATAATAAGCACCTGTTTGAAAATCTGGTTTTTTCGGAACCTCTTCTCCAGAGCAACTTGCCAGCATTGGTGTCGCAGATCAGGTACTGCCTGCTCTTGCACGCACCCCTGAGTGTGAGCATGCCCTTTTCCTGCGGGGTGTCATGTGTGCCCCCGGAAGCAGTACAGCCTGGGCGTCCTTGCAGGGAAGCCACCGGCTGCGGGGAATGCCGTGGTGGGTCAGCCCCACAGCGCCGGCCCGCAGAGAGGTTTCCAGCGAGAAGCTGGAGGCCTTTATCCCCACGCCACCTGCCACAGGTCCCCGTCTTTCTCAGACGCGGCGTGACTTCCTCGATGTCCGCCTGAGCCTGTCTTCTGCTCTCTGTTCATGTCCACAGTTGCGATCTTACCATGTTTCTTATCAAGATAAAACACAGAATGAATGAGCGTATGATTATATTTCTTTGAATTGAATTTTCTATTTTACTTAATTTGAAAACCAGGTCAAAAATCGTGTATTTCTCATTAAATATGTTGTTTGCAGTCCCACATTTAGTAAGCGAAATTGCTAGCTGGGCCTTAGTCGTCTTAGGACAGTGAAACTCACCACTGACTTTTTTCTTAGAAGCTGCTCCTTCTCGGAGCTTCTCCTTCCTGCCAGGTCTGTTCTGGGGGCCTGCACGTGTCCTTCGTGACCCCTCCCAGCAGTCTGTGTGGCGTGGGGTGGATCCCACTTGTCACATTGGGGCAGGTGACACACAATGATCTGGTGCTGGCCCAGATCTTTGGACCCTTTTCTTTGTTGAAAGCCTTCTCTCCACAGGCTGGGGACCACAACGCACGACACCTGCAGTGAGGACGCATACAGCACCTTGCTGCAGCGGTACCAGCGCTCCGAGGAGGAGCTGCGCAGGGTCGCCGCCGAGTGGCTGGAGTGCCAGAAGCGGATTGACGCCTACGTTGACGAACAGGTGTGTGCGCGTTGTGTGTGTGGCTGGGGGGGGGGGGGGGGGGGGGGGGGGCCTGCGGGGTGGCCCAGCCTGCATGATTCAGCAGCAGGGGTCCAGGTCACCATCCGCCTGTCCACGCGCCCTGTCCCTTTACAAGGCAGCTGCTGAGTCTTGTCGTTTCAGTGTTGACTGAACATTCTGCTGTTGAGAGCTAGTGGACGCATATCAAGTGTGACCTTCAAAGCCCATCTCTCTCTGTCTCTCTCCATCCCTTACTGGCTAGAAAGGGAATGCAGACTTGAAGATAGCCAGCCGTTTGGGGGCAGGTGGCTCACGGGGGGAGAAGGACAGAGAGACAGGGCTCTTGGGGGAGAGGGGCCTAAAGGCTGGGCAGCAGGCAGCCAGGGCCTCCTAGGTGACAGGAACAGGCTCCCAGGTGGCACCTCGGCCACTGGCCTCTTAACAGCTGCTGGTAAAAGAAAAATGTATTTCCTAAAACCTGCAGGCAGATACAGTGTAACAGACTTGGCACCAATTTGAAACTTCATCCAAGATGCTGCTGCATAGCCCTCTGTGAGATTTTTTGTAGCCTGAGTTAGACTTTATGGCTTATGCACCTCTTACGGAGCTTACACTAGGTACTTTATAACGAGTGGCCGAGTAAATGGCAGGCAGGGTACATCTCCTGAATAGCTGTTGCTGGTATGTGTAGGCAAGGCGGTTCTGGCCAGCCCTTGTCAAGCTCTTAGCTCTCCATAGCTCTAGTTGATTGCTGTAAATCTATGGACCAGGATGTCTTCTACAAGTAATAATAGTTCTGTCTCCTCTCCAGCACTTGAGCTCCGGTTTGTTAGTTCTGGCTTCGAAGGAGTTTGGACTTTTCACATTGTCTCATGCTTCTTACACGAATCGCTGATGCTTTTTATCAAGTTAAAGAAATTTCCTTTTTTTATCTGACTTATTACAATTATTATTGTTTAAAAACCAGAATATATATTAAATTTGATTGTATATTTTTTATCTTTTATTATACATTTCCAAAAGAATTAAGAGATTAGGTTTCCTAATTTTTGTTTTAAGGTTTCCTAATTTTGAGACATCCTTGCATTCCTGGGATTAAACCCTGCTAATTTATGACATATTACCCTTTTTTTTTTATTTTAGAGAGAGGAAGGGAGAAGGAGAGAGCAAGAAACATCAACATAAGAGAGAAACATCTACTGGTTGCCTCCCATACGCACCTCAACCTGGGATCAAACCCACACCTGGGTATGTGCCCTGACCAGCATTAGAACCCGCAACCCGTTGGTGCACCGATGATGCTCCAGCCAGCTGAGCCGCCCGGCCAGGGAGCGAGATGTTAGTGTTAATCCATCATGAGATGGAGTTCGAGATGTTTATCTGGGACTTTGCTGTCTGTGGCCTAAGGCACTGCCGCGCTCACTGCAGCAGCACATAGGTGAGCGCTGAGCTGTCGTGTGGCATCTTGTCTTCCGGCTCTCATTTGTTTTGTATGGAGGTTATGCTAGTCTCAGAGAGTGAATTGAGAAGTTTTCCATGTTTTTAGATTTTTCAAGAATAAATTCTGTTCCATAAAGGGTTTGCTAGCACCCCCTCCAAAACATAACCAAACAAAATCCTTGGGGCCTGATCTGTTTTGCAGGGAGGAGGAGCAGGACTGCAGATCTCTCACGGCCTTTTCCGTGCACGTTACATGTGTGAGCCTGTGTGGGTTCTCTGCTTCATGAGTGAGCTTCACAGATGCTGCTCCCTAGGAAGTTCCCACGGCGTCTCCGTGAGGGGTGGCCGAGCTCGTGCTCAGGCCCTGCAAATGGGGCCGTGGAGGCTGTGAAGGAAGGCCCGTCCTCTTGGGCTGCTGCTCACGGTCACACTTGAGAGACAGCCCTTTCTCCACTAAAGGGCAGTGCCGCTGCCCTGCGGTCCCCACGGAGCGCCCACAAGCTGCCGAGAGGTCAGGAGAAGCCGGGAGCCTGCATTGCTAGCGAAATTGCAAAGGCTTCTTCGGGGTGACCCCCTTTGAAACCATTGTGGAGGCCCAGCAAGCTAGCCGAAGGCTCTGCTGGGGGCATCCTTCGGTGTGAAAGGTGTACATTGTGTGGACTGGGAAGCGGCTCCTCTGTGAGGTCTGTCCCTGCTCCTGCTCTGCGCTGCCCTGGGCCCTGGGAGGTGTTGGCAGAACCAGCTTCCGCGGTGCTGGGCACACCTTCTTCTTTGCCCTGTCCTTCCTACCTTGCCGTGAAGTCCCGCCCACCTTGTTGGCTGGTTTCCTGTTTTGTTAGGTCATTTTGGCTTCTTACATTGAATGCGTATTTCTCAGTCCTTCGTGATCTGCTTTGCTCTCAGATGCATTTAAACTGATGCATTTTCCTCTGCGTTGTGGGCACATCTAATAAAACTTGATTTGTGGGGCTTTCATTGTCAATTACTTCAACATAGATTTCTTCTCTAGCAATTTAAACTACTTAGAATTCTTTTCAAATGCAAGAATTATTTTACTTTATGAAATTATTCTTTACTTGTTTGGAGGGTTTACTGGTGGTATTTTCTTGACTGTAGGATCGGATACATTTTAGAAGAAGAATATATCCCATTTCTGTCCTTTTAGTGGTTACTCTTAAGTTTTTAATGATTGTAAGATTACACCGACTGCATTTTACAAGCATCAGATCTAACCACTGAAGAGCCTCGCCCCTGAGTAAGACAGTGCCTTGGGCCCACTCTTCATTTCTCCTCCATTTGTTCTTTTGATTGTGGTAACATAAACATGACCTGACTTTTGTCGTCTCGCTCATTTCCGAGTCCCGTGCCCTTGGAGGGAGCTCACTCGTTGTGGTGAGCATCTCCCGTCACTTCCAGGACTTTTCTGTTCTATCTGTTAAACAGCCACAGCCCCCACCTCGGCCCCCGGCCCCCCTTCTGTTTCCTGTCTCTGGGCTCCTCGGGCTCCCATAAGTGGATCATGCAGGCTTCACCCTGTCTGCCTTACTCATCCTGTGGTCCTCAGGCCACACCGGCTGCTTGCTGGCTCCAGGCTGCCATCCTGCTCAGAGCCCCTCACAGGTGCTGTCCGTCGTCTTCCTGCCTTCATGTCCAGCATGTGCAGAGCACATAATGGACATTCAGTACGTGACAGAGTTTCACTTACTGTACTGACAGAGCCACTCGCATTTTTTAGTTTCTCTTTATAATTCGCACTCATTTCTATGGTGATTCTGAGTTATGTGAGGTGCTGCTGGTGCTGCCCTGTCCCACGGCACCTGCCCTTGCCCGCGGCACACCGCCCTGCCATGGCAGACTGCCGTACTGGCCATCAGACATCTCCCCTGGAGAGGCCTGCGTGCACCTGCTGGCGCTGAGCTTGTGCTGCTTCCCTTATCAGATGGCCGTGCGCACCAGGCAGCGCACGCTCACAGAAGACTGGGAGCTTTTCAGACACAGGCGTTTCCTTGAAGAGCAGGTGAGGCCAGGATCGAGGGGCGGTTGCTCACTACATAGCAAGTGGCTCTAAAAGACCCACACTGTGAGCCCCACAGCCCATTGTAGGCGGGTGATGCCCTGTCCAGTGTATACTCACTCTCTGGTGACGCAGTGAGGCCACCATGTGCACTGACCTCCTCCAGCAGTTGGCCCCTCCACCAACCTCTTGACAGTACTTGGGGGGACCTTACTGCAGGGGCCTCAAGACACGGCTTCATAGAAACTTGGCTTCCCTTGATTCTCATCCAAATTCCAGCTGCTGCCCAGCTTTCTTAGTCTCCTGGCCTCACCTTCCCCCTCCCCCGCATCCTCACTTCTGTGGTCTCTGCTGGGCGCCATAGGTAGACAGACAGCACCATCTCTGGCTCACTCACCCGACCCCCAAGCCTCCCCACGTGGTTCCTGTCCAACCAAATGGCCCTTCCAGCTGCCACCGTTCCATTGCCAGGGCGGGTCTACAGCCTTCCCTCGAGTCCATGAGTTTGCTTAGTCCATCAGAAGTTGAGGTGCTGCTTCCTAGGCAGCTCGCAGAGCCCTCTTTGGCCAGGCTTTGTTCCTGCTGCTGGTGTCTCCAGCTGGCCTTCCTCCTGGCTGCTTCCTTCCCACCCACCTCTGCCATCTGCAGGCCAACCGTCCAGGCAGCCATCGTACCTCGTGAGTGCCTGTGACTCCTGAGCGCTGGTGCAGCGCTCTGCTCAGCCTGCTGTCCTGCAGGCGGCATGCTCAGGCCCGTGCCCACCTTCTGGTCCCCTGAGACACCCTCTTGCTCAGCCCCGGGTCAGCGGGTCTTCAGGAAGCGTTGAGGGCCCAGCCGACATGGCTCAGTGGTTCAGTATTGACCTAGGAACCAGGAGGTCACAGTTCGATGCCCGGTCAGGGCATATGCTGGGGTTGCCAGTGTGGTCCCAGTAGGGAAAGTCGGCAGGCAGCTGATCCATGATGTTTCTCTCTTGTCTATGTTTCTGTCTCTCTATCCCTCCCCCTTTCTCTCTCTCTCTCTAAAAATCAATAAAAATCTTTTTTTTTTTTTTTTTTTTCAAGAATGTTGGAGGGGAGCCCAGCTCAGTGCTCGTCCCGTGCCTGGATGCCCTCCTTGCCCCTGCAGCATTGCCAGCACCTCCTCCTCTGGTCTTGCTCCAACCATGGCTCCTTCAGCTCTGCAGACCCCTCCCTCTGTCACCATGGCTTCTCCCCTTCAGTTCCTTGCCTGTCCACCCTTCCAGAGCCTTGCTCCTTGGGGTGGTGCTTCATCTCTGTGCTGTGTCTGCCGTGAGGGCCCATCAGGGTTGCTGGTTGCAGGCCTGTGTAGGCTCCACCTGCACACTCCCGTCTGCTGCCCCTGTTCTTGGCCACTTCAGGAAGCTGTGACCCTCTGTGTCTAAATAAGCATTACACAGCCCTGGCCGGTTTTGCTCAGTGGATAGTGTCAGCCTGGGGACTGAAGAGTCTTGGGTTCAATTCCAGTCAAGGGCATGTACCTCCATTGCAGGCTTGATCCTTGGTCCCGACGGGGGTGAGGGGTGGCGTGCAGGAGGCAACCAATCAGTGTGTCTCTCTTGCGTCAGTGTCTCTCTCTGTCTTTCCCACTGCTTTCCACTTTATCTAAAAATCAATGGGAAATACCTTTGGTGAGGATTAACCAAGAAAATAAAAAGTGAGCATGACACACGTTACCATAGTGACTGAAAAGTATGAAGCATTGGTATGGCTCAGTGGTTGAGCTTTGTTGGACCCATGAACTGAGAGATCACTGGTTTAATTCCCAGTTGGGGCACAGGCCCAGGTTGCAGGCTCGATCCCTAGTAGGGGGCGAGCAGGAGACAGCCAACTGAAGTTTCTCTTTGTCCTTCTCCTTTCCTCTAAAAAATCAGTAAAAACATCTTTTAAAAATATGAAGCACATAATAACAGGAGACATGTCCTGCGAAAGTAACCTACTATTTTTTAATTTCCTGTAGTTAACTAATAAGAAAGCAGTCACTGGTGAGAACAACTTCACAGATACTATGAGGCATGTGTTGTCGTCACGGCTGAGTGTGCCCGACTGCCCCAACTGCCACTACCGGAGAAGGTGAGTCCACACCCAGGGCCTTGGGCCGCATGGGCTGGCGGTCCTGGCTGTCTCAGTCACGATTCCGCGCCCCAACCAGGTGTGCCTGTGACGACTGCAGCCTCTCCCACATCCTCACGTGTGGCATCGTGGACCCCCCTGCCCCCAGCGACACCCATGCCCACCCGCTGCCGCTGCAAGTGGGCCCCGCTTCCGACTGTGTCTCTGAGATGCGCCCGCCCAGTGTGTCCTCCGCCAGCTCGGGGTCAGGCTCCAGCTCTCCAGTCACCATCCAGCAGCATCCCCGGCTCCTCCTCACCGACAGCGGCTCGGCCCCAGCTTTGTGAGTTGGACCTTGTGATAAGGAAGGTTCCGGAGGGTTAAGCAGGGCTGCGACGAGAGGCAGACAGCTGTGCCTACAGACGTCCCCCACCCCTGCCTTCCAGGCAGGCCCCTGCTTTCTTTAAGCAAACTTTAAAACAGGAAACAGGAAACCCAAACCTGGACACTGTTTCGTTACCTGAAAAGAAATGGAAAATTAATAAACACCAGTCGAGAGCGTAGATGCTGGTGAGCAGGAGCCTCCCAGGTCTGCTGTTCATGCGGCGTCCCCTCTTGGCAGGGCAGGGTCAGCTTAACCTCAGGAACGCAGGGACTCGGGTTGGCCCGGTGGCAAGCCCAGAAGGGTTCACTTGTCAGGGTCCCACATTCCCTGCAAGTACATTTCTGAGCCTCGGGTTCCTCACCTGAAACTGTGAAGCTGATAGCTCAGGAATGGGTGTGAGTGCTGACCAGGGGGCATGCTTTGTCACCTCCGGGGCCGTGGCCCTCAGGAGCCCCGAGTGCTGTCACTTGGGGGGACTCTGTGCCTCCTCGGTGAGCTCCAGGGTGTAACGCCTTGTCATGTGTTGAGTCTTGTTTTCCTAAAAGTGGAAAAACGCCTGAGTTTGGCAGTTGTGGACACTCTTCTAAAGCCATGGCATTGCCTCTGGCTGAGGCTGCAGAGGTACCGCCCTGTGTGCGCCCAGGGGGCCCTGTCCCAAGCCCTGTGCACTGAAGGTCACTGCTGGCTCTGGTTGTGCACCAGAAAGTGACCCGTGTTAAAAGTACCCACACGATGCCCTAGCCTTGAAGTCTGCTTGCATTTTTTAGTCAATATTCCATTTGCCCATTGCTTGGAATTCTTGCTAAAGCTGATGTGGAATTGAGTTCATGGCTGACTTGACCAGCAGTGGTCTGCTGGTAAGGAACTTCAGTATTTTGGCACATGCGCCTTTAAAATTGTGTTCCACATGCTATGTGTGTCTCACACTTCAGTGGCTATAGAAACAAACACTAAAGACCTAAGATGGTTCCCTGTATACCAAGCGAGTCAAACTCACGGCCCACCAGCCACGAGTTTGACATGCTTGCTTCACCCTTAATTTCTTAAAATAAGTTTTTATTGATTTTTTTTTTTTTTTTAGAGAGAAAGGAAAGGTGAGAGAGAGAGAGAAACACCAATTGGCTGCCTCCTGCACACCCCCCTCTGGGGATTGAGCCCACAATTGAACACGTGTCCTGACCAGGAACCGAACCAGCGTCCCTCTGGTGCATGGGACAACGCTCAGCTAACAGCCACACCAGCTAGAGCTGCACCTTTCATTTTAATTGAACATGAACTGTGTCTGCTCAGGGAGGGCAGTTGTGCACCAGGTTGAATGGAAATGCTGCACCCATTCATCAGATGAAGCTGTTGTGGTTTCCTTCATCTTCCCCTTTGCAGTCTTGTTTTCCGTTCGTCCTCCCAGCCCAGACGGAACCTTCCAGGTACTTGGCCCTTGTGTTGAGGTCACTGAGTGACCTGGGGAAGTGTGAGTGGTGCTGGGGTAGCGCCTCTGCAAGGAGAGCGTGTCGGGAGTATGTCTGCCCATGAATGGCTCTTGGTGACCATCTCCACTTGTCTCAGCTGCAGTGACGATGAAGATGTGGCTCCGTTGTCAGCTAAGTTTGCTGATATTTATCCGTTGAATAACTACAACGACACCGAGGTGGTGGCCAACATGAATGGAATCCACAGCGAGTTAAATGGTGGCGGGGAAAACGTGGCCCTGAAAGATGAGGTACGCCGTAGCACATCATTGGGGCAGTGATGCCACAGGGTGGCAGCCAGTATGTAGCGCTCCATGTCCTGTTTGTTTTCAAAGTCCCCACAGGGGAGCACCAGCGCCAGTTCTTCAGAAGCTGATGATGAAGAGGCAGATGGTGGAAGTGGTGGGGAGCCACCCGGAGCCCCAAAGGAAGCCGTGGCCCTAGAAAATGGAAGTCCCGCGAAGGAGGACAGTAAAGTGGACAGTCCCCCCCCATCTTACCCTGCTCAGCAGGTATGATTTCATTTCTTCACATTTTTGGTTTTGCCAAAGGTCTCTTTCTCTGTATCTGTTTTCTCCGAACCCGAGCATTATTAGGTACAAAATCAGGTCATTTTGAATAACTTCTGAAAATTAGCACTGGAGAGAATCAAGGCTGACTTACAAAATAAAAGTCCATCCCTCATAACGTCCATTTTAGACTTTTTCTCTTCCTTGAACTTGTAACCAGCAATCTTGGTTTTACAACACCCAGGAGCTGTGGGCATGTCGAAGGCGCAGAGTACTTGAATAGAAAACAGGAGAGTTTTCTGAGAATTAATGGTGGAATGGAAGATCAGCAAAGGGTGGTTTTGTAAAAGCTTTTCCCCCTGGTAGATAGATACCTGTTTTTCTGTTACTCAAAGGTGAGGGTATTTTATCAGACCAGACTATTATTTTTTTCTTAGTCACTCGGAGATTTATAATAGATATTCAAGCAATTTTTATTTTCATATTTTTATATATGTGTGTGTGTTTCCTTTTGGAGAGAGAGGAAGGGAGAGGGAGGCAGAGAAATGTGACAAAATTGACCGCCTCCTGCACACCCCTGCTGGGGATCGAGCCTGCGACCCAGGCATGTGCCCTGACTGGGAATTGAACCAGGGATCCTTCGGCGCACAGGACGATGCTCAGCCACTGAGCCACGTGGCCAGGACTCAAGCAGTTTTTATTTATTTTTTATTAGTCCTCACCCGCGGATATTTTTTCCATTGACTTTTAGAGTGGAAGGGAGTGGGAGAGACAGAGAGAGAGACAGCGACGTGAGAGAGACACGTTAATTGGGTGCCTCAACTGGAGTGGGGGATGAAGCCTGCAATTGGGGTACGTGCCCTTGACTGGAATCGAACACGTGACCCTTCAGTCTGAGGGCCGATGCTCTGTATCTGTTGAGCCAAACCTATGAAGGCTCAGCAATTTCTAAAAGGTATGCATTGTTGAAAGTATACATATGTCTCCTTTTGTGACCCCTTCTAGGCCACCCCTGTCCCTCTCAAGCAATTTGTAGATGAGAGGAAGAGTGAAGGACGGTCAAGATGCTTGGCTGATTAATTCATTGCAATAGTGTAAATCTGGTTCAGACAATAAAGGTGGTGCTAAGCAGTCTTGCTCCCATCTTCCCGTCCACCCTGTCTGGCACCTCCCCACCCCTCGCCCTGGTCCGAGTAGGTCTCCATCTTTACCTACTTATTGTCTTCTTCCGTATGTATTGATGCAAATATAAGTGTGTGTTCTTTCGTGCTCCTGTAAAAAGGCTGACTCTGGTGCATACTCTGTTTTGCTCAGGCCCAGCAGTGTGTCCTGACTGACACTGCTATACGCAGTGCCCGTTCTCATTCTCCACTACCGCTACCGGCCTATGTGCCCTGTGAACACAGCACAGTCGTGCTTTGTGTTTCTGTAGTCCCCTCCTGATGGCAATGTATGTGCCTCCCTTTCCCCCATTATAAACTATTCAGGCCCTGGCCAGTTTGGCTCAGTGGATAGAGTGTCACTGTGAACTGAAAGGTCCCAGGTTTGATTCTGGTCAGGGGCATATGCCCAGGTTGTGGGCTCAATCCCCAGTGGGGAACTTGCAGGAGGCAGCCGACCCATGATTCTCTCTTATCATGGATGTTTCTATCTCTCCCTCTTCCTTTCTCTCTGAAATCAATAAATACATATTTTTTTAAAAACCCACAAATGTATTCCACCTCCATGTAAATAAAAAGTATACTTGTACAGTGTTTCAAACACACACACACACAAACACACACACACACAAACCTATTCATGAGCAGCCTGGTACATCTGACATTGTATACATAAGCAGGTGCGTCCCTGGAGTTGGTCACCAGCAGTGGGCTTTACTGGTTCAGAGGGCGGTGGCATCCCCAACCCCTAGAAGAGGGTGATGTCACAGTTTTGGAGTCTTGCCAGTGCGATAGATAAACGAGAGGCCCGGTGCACAACCTTCATTCACTGAGTTGGGGTGGGAAGATCCCTCAACCTGTCCTGAAGGTGGAATCCCCCGAGGGGTCCATAGCGCTGCCTCAGAGGAGGGAGAGGCTCCTGCCACCATCACTGTACTTACCAACCATGAGTTCAGCTTCTGGCTGAGCAGCACTCCCCCTGTGGGAGCACACTGACCACCAGGGAGCAGCTCCTCTGTTGAGCATCTGCCTCCTGGTGGCCAGTGGGCATCATAGCAACCGGTCATATCGCCATTCAGTCAATTTGCATATTAGGGTTTTATTATATAGGATGATAACCCTTGAGGTTTCAGTTGTCATTGCATTTTTTATGGGCAGAGTTGAGCAATCTTTCATATATTAACACATTTTTTGCGGGAAACGAGTAAAATCGGATCCACCACGAAGACTATCAATGGACATGAAGAAACATACATTGGAACCTCTAGTTGGAACCGGCAAAAATAAAAATGTTTTACGTCATTGTCGTGTGTGTGCCGCTCATAAACTACGCAGTGAAATGCGGTACATGTGCAAGTTTTGTAATGTACCCCTGCACAAAGGAAAGTGTTTCAGACGCTACCACACAGTGGCGGGAAAACGGCCGCTTACAAAGTGTTAATTCATTTCCTATGTTATGTGATAGGCAGATATTTTCTCTTGGTCTGTGGCATGTCTGTTCTTTGTTATTTTTTTAATGTTTTTATTGATTTCAGAGAGAGAGAGAGAGAGAGAGAGAGAGAGAGAGAGAGAGAGAGAAAGAGAATCATTGGTCAGCTGCCTCCTGCACGCCCTCTATTGGGGATGGAGCCCGAAACCCGGGCATGTGCCCTGACCTGAAATTGAGCTGTAACTTCCTGGCTCCTAGGTCAACGCTCAGTCACTGAGCCACGCTGGCCAGGCTGTTAGTTTTCTTGTAGTATTATTGTTTGCAAAGCCAAAGTTTTCATTTTGATGCAGTCCAGTGAATTGGGTTTTCCTTTATGTAACACTAGAGGCCCAGTGCACAAAAATGTGTGCACTCGGGGAGGTCCCTCAGCCTGGCCTGTGCCTTCTCACAGTCTGGGACCCCTTAGGGATGTCCACCTGCTGGCTTAGGCCTGCTTCCTGGAGGATCTGGCCTAAGCTGGCAATCAGACATCCCTCTGGCAGCCTGGGAGCCCTCAGGGGATGTCCACTTGCCAGCGGGGAGCAGGCTTAAGCTGTAATTGGACATCCTTAGTGCTGCTGAGGAGGTGGGAGAGGC
Source organism: Murina feae (assembly GCA_004026665.1). Classification (NCBI taxonomy): domain Eukaryota; kingdom Metazoa; phylum Chordata; class Mammalia; order Chiroptera; family Vespertilionidae; genus Murina; species Murina feae. The sequence continues at coordinate 6,648 of PVJC01025535.1, read as the reverse complement.
TCCCACCACCACCGCTGTGCTGGCAGCAATCAACCTGTCTTGTGGCTGAGCAGAACTCCCCCTGTGGGAGCACACTGACCACCAGGGGGCAGCTCCTGCATTGAGTGTCTGCCCCCTTGTGGTGAGTGTGTGTCATAGTGACCAGTCATTCTCAGTCATTCTGCTGTTCGGGTTAATTTGTGTATTACCCTTTTATTATATAGGATGCTTCTGATGTCACATTCAAGAAACTGCCTAATAGCCCTAACCAGTTTGGCTCAGTGGATAGAGCGTTGGCCTGCAGACTCAGGGGTCCCAGGTTCGATTCCGGTCAAGGGCATGTACCTTGGTTGTGGGCACATCCCCAGCAGGAGGTGTGCAGAAGGCAGGTGATCGATGTTTCTCTCACATTGATGTTTCTAACTCTCCATCCCTCTCCCTTCCTCTCTGTAAAAAAAAAAAACAAAAAAAAAAACCACACAATAAAATATATATTTTTTTAAAAAAAGAGAAACTGCCTAATATAAAACTGTTCTGGAAGATTTATAATGTAGCTCTTATGTAGTTAGGTCTGTGGTTCATTTGACTGTTTTGCTTATGAGAATTCATCTTTCTGCAAATGGGGACCTCCCTGCTCCCTGGCACCGTTTGTGGAAAATCAGTGGCTGTAAGTGTCAGGGTTTCTGTGTGTCCGCTGTGTCCTTGCGCCCAGGCACATCTGACAGCTGCTGCAGGACGTTGGGAAACTGGGAGGGTCTGTCCTCCAGCTCTGCAGGCCTTCTTCAGCATGGTTAGGCTGCTCAAAGTCCTTCGCATTTCCATTTCGGTTTTAGGGTCAACGTGTTAACTTCTGCAAAAACCTGTTTGGGTTTTAACTGAGTGCTTTGAATTCTTGAATATTCTTGGTTTCCTTGGTAGATTCACTAGCAAAATCCTCTGGGCCTAGTCTTTTTTTTTTTTTTTTAATTCTTTTTATTGATTCAGAGAGGAAGGGAGAGGGAGAGAGAGAGAAAAACATCAATGATAAGAGAGACTCATTTATCAGCTGCCTCCTACACACCCTCTACTGGAGATGGAGCCTGCAAACTGGGCATGTGCCCTTGACCAGAATCGAACCGAGACCTTTCAGTCCGCAGGCCACGCTCTATCAACTGAACCAAACCAGCTAGAGCTGGGCCTGGTTTTTTATTTGTGCGATGATATAGGTCAATTTGGGGAAATACAGTCTTAAGCACAGGCAGCCTGTCAGTCTGTGAACATGCTGTCTATTTCTACTTATTTCAGTCACCCTGAATTTCTCTCTGACTTTTAAAAATGTATCGTCTATGAGGCTTGAACATATTTTTAAAAGTTATTCCTAAGTTCAGATGTTTTTTGATTCTATGGTAAATGGTATCTCCTAATTTCAATTTTCTATTGATTGTTGGCAATATATAGAAATACAGTTGATGTTTATATATTGGTCTTGTATTCTTCAGCTTTGCTCTGCTCATTATTCTCTGAGTTGGGTCTTACATTGTTGTCCTGTCCATCTATCGCACCCTTTTCTTCACAATGCCTCATTTATATTCAACATGACGATTGGTGATACTTACACCTGCCTTTTGATGCTCTTTTCTGTCTCATGTTTCTTTTTTGTTTCTGTTTTCCCTTTCCTACCTTTGTTTGCATTAAACAAATTTCAGGCACCCTTTTAATTCGGCTGGTGATTCTAGTTGTGTTTTAGTTTGTTCAGGGTGTGGGTAGAGCCCAGGCCAGAGGCAGCTCCTGTGGCCTCCCTGCCGACCCCTCAGCTTTGCAGGAGGACACACTTCTCAGTGTGTTTCCCTCTGGCTGATTTCCAGACCCTTTGACTGTTCAGTGAGAGAGCTCATGCCTTACGCATGGGAGCCAGCGAAGCCTAGCCCTGTTGCTGTCCCTGTGGCGCCCTCCCCCACTGTGCCATCTTCACCAGTCCCCTCTCCTCTCCTCAGACAGCCCAGGATGCAGGCCCCCACTGGGACATGGGACGTGCACCCCTCTCTTTAGGTTCCTGCCGTTCTGGGCTCTTGGGTCCCTCATGTCGCTCACAAGGAGGCCCCTGGCCAACAGGGGTGTCGATTGAGCCTGTTGCCCGTGGATGGCTGTGTGACTGCTCAGCAGCATGGGGCTGGCTCTGCTTCCATTCTCCATCCTGGCCTCTGAGTGAGCAGGGCTTTTCTCCCCGCAGGCGGAGCCAGCTGCCAACACCTGTGAATGCCACGTGTGCAAGCAGGAAGCTTCTGGGCTGCCGCTGTCGGCGATGACGGCTGGGGCCTTTCCTTCCAGCCACCAGTTCCTGACTCCGGAGAGGCCCGCACACCCTGCCTTGCACCTGTACCCCCACATCCATGGGCACGTGCCCTTGCACACCGTCCCACACCTGCCTCGCCCTCTGATCCACCCCACCTTGTATGCAGCGCCCCCCTTCACGCACAGTAAGGTAAGTTGGGCAGAAAGGGCCTGACAGACAGAAATGCAGATTGGCAGCTCATGAAGGATAGCACCCGCTCTAGATGGGAAGTTCGGCTCCCAGAGCTTTAGCCCTTACAATTATGAAGTCAGTCATGGAAGTCGTGGTTTATCCCTTCAGAACTCACTGGGATGGGAAGGTTTTTGGGTGGTGGGTCATGCGGGGGCAATCATGGCTTCTAGGGCCTGCTCTTAATGCGATGGGTAACATCATCCAAGCTGGGCTCTGCGTGTCTGAAACATCTCTGTTCTTAGCACAAACGCTAAGGGTTGTAGGAGGAACACAGGCCGGAGAGAGACCCGAGCACCGTGCACTAGAGCATCCTGGCCAGCGGCATTGGAGGGCAGGCATGTGGGCCTCCCAGAACCAGGTGGGCAGCCCTGCTCAGGACTAGAGCCGGGATCGGGAAAATTGACTGCTGCGTGTTTTCTTCTCTGAGAGCCCATCTTCATTTGAATGTCTGAGGCTCTGCAGGGAGATTTGAGGTTGGACTCACTGTTGTGCCTTATAGTAGCCTTGCCTCTCTAGCTTCCCTTCGTTAACTCTTACCAAACCTGCTGTTTTTTATTTTTACCAGTTATTATGGTTCAAGGTTCTCATCAGTCAAAAATAGGATATTCCCTAAACTCTCTGATTTATTAACTTAAACAATGATTCTCAATTGGGGTTGAAAGAGGGACATGCATGGAGGGGCTTTTTTAGCCTGTGCACGTTTTCTTCGCCAAGGATGGCACTGTGAAGAGTGTAGCCCGGAGTGGGCTTTGCTGTTTTGTGCCGGGCAAGGGCACAGATCAGGGATTCAAACCGCCTCTTTAGAACCAGGTGGGACCCTTTTATCATGTCCTGTTACAGTAAGTACTGAGGCACTGTACCCACACTTAGGCTTAAACTGTTGGCTTGACTGTTACTCATTCTGAGCTCGTAACGGTGCCTTTGTTACTAGAGCAGCTTAAGTAGCGTTTCCAGGCATAGGCCGCAGGTCCTGGAATAACGTCATTTTGGTCAGAACTTCGTTTCATTATAACGTCAACAAGATGCTGTAGGCGTCTAACTCTGTTTATATCCATTATCGTGGGGTAAACTGGTTTCTCATACATCATTTTGCTTAAAGTCACAGAACTTGGCGGCGACATTGACTGAGGCCTTGCTGTGACCAAAGCCAGGCTGTGCTCAGGGTCTGCCCAGAGTTCAGCCTCTTCCCCCCGGTGCATGTGGAAGTTGGGGGGTGTCCACCTGTCTGAACGGAAGAGAGTTCTGTTTCCTGTGTTCTGAGAGAAGGTGTAGAATGTTCTCTTTTAAACTCTCTTGTTGGCAGAAGCTGCAGGAGTCGTTCCTGAAAACCTTCAAGTCAAGTTGTGGGATGGATTATTCCCAAGGGGATTGGGACGCCACTTCTGCACTGTGCTGCCTTCCCCAGACTTTTGGGCTTTTTTTTTTTTAATTGATTTCAGAAAGGAAGGGAAAGAGAGATAGAAACATCATAGATGAGAGAGAATCATTGATTGGCTGCCTCCTGCATGCCCCACACTGAGGTTCGAGCCCGCAACCCGAGAATTGGACTGTGACCTCCTGGTTCATAGGTCAATGCTCAGTCACTGAGCCACACTGGCCAGGCCTGTGGGCTTTTCTCAGATGCCCAGGCAGTCTGCAGAGGGGTAAGGAAGAACATAACCTGTGGGGAGCTTATTTGTGCCTGCAGTCTGTTTCTTTGATACCTGGTGGACTTTACTCCGGCCCATGGCTGTGGAAGACTCACAGTTATACAGGCGACTTCTGGGGACAGGCTGTTGAGCTTTATTTCAGCCACTGCTGTTGACATCGACACTGTTTACTGCTGCACTGAAAGTACATTAGCTGGATGTCTTCTTTATTTGGAAAAATAAGGTGCATTGAGCAAAATATTTTCTTTTTACCTGCTATCAAAATGTTTGTTTCTCTAAACAAGCTCACCTTGGCTCCCGCCAGGTCTTACAGAGTACGTCTGTATTATTTGAGTTAGGTGGACTTAGTTGGATGCTGTGGATACATCTGTACTTGAATGCATAAGATGTTCACAGCTCCATAAGAGGTGGGAGAAGAACCTGGAAAGCAGACGGGCTGTGTTAGAAGGCCATACACTTCAGTGCCATCGGAGCAGGTCTCAGAGGCCAGGGTGCTCAGTGTGATGTCCGATGGCAGCTGGGAGAGGGCAGTGGGTGCTGAGTGTGGAGGATAGGCCTGCGCTCAGGCACTTCTGACCTGCTTCCCTGTCTGCCTTGCCAGAGCCTTCAGGAATGTCTGCTCTGGAAATGGAAGTTGTTACTTTTAAGACTTGATATCATTGTCGTAGTGATTCATGCTTTGGCCATTGTGGGTGAATCTTTAGTAAGTCAAATGTTTGGGATGAGTATTATGAAAATTTTACTTTCTTGAAATGAGAAAAACTTGAAGACTCTTTCTATTTTCCGATGTCTTCATACCAATGATACATTTGATTTATATGTTGAGGTGTGAGTTACTTGAAAGTTAAATGTAGTTGCAGGAGAAAATACAGTAATGAAATGCTAGAAAAGAAATCAAAACGACGACAGGATGGTTCCAAATATTGAGGATTTCCTGGCAACCTTTCTGAATTGGTTCCTCCTCCAATTCCGTTGTGCTCTGAGAACAGACACTGTCGGTGTCAATGATTTTCCATGTGTGAAGGTGTGCTTTAGGGTCCAGAGTGTGGTCGAACTTAGTGAAAGTTCCACATGAGCTTGAGAAGCATGTGTGACCTGCTCCTGTTGGGTGGCGTGGTCTGTGGATGTCAGTTATGTGCCGTGAGTCAGGGGTGCTGCTGATTCAGCTCTGTCCCCGCCTAGCCCTGTCTGCTGGCTCTGTCCCTCTGACAGAGGCAAGCTGATGTCTACAGCCATTACTGCGGGGTCTCTGTCTCCTTGTATCTCCTTCTGTCCATTTCTGCCTCCGTGCTTTGACACTGTGTGGCTAGGTGCTTGCATGTTTAGGGTTGTTGCACATGCTTGGAGGATGGACCTGTTATCAGTAGGTAATATCCTGACATTTTCCCTGCTCTACAGTCTGGTGTGTTAAGTGAATATAGCTACTTCTGCTTCTGATTCGTGTTAGTACAGGATATGTCCACCCCTTTCTTTTAACTGAAAGGGGTCTTTGAACTCAGTGTGTTTCTTATGAACACATACATATATTTGGGTCTTGCTTCTTATGTAATCTGATTTTCTATGTCATTTCATTGGTATAGTTAAACCGTTTAAAGTGATTTTTTAAAACATGTATCAATTTTCAAAGATTTTTAAAAAATTGATTCTTAAATCAATTAAAATGCCTAACCAACTGAGCCACACTGGGCAGGGCTCAGTGTGTTTGGATTAAGAGCAGTCATGTTTGTGCAGTTTTTTAATTTTAGTGCATGTGCTGCTGAAGCGAGCACTCTAATGCTTTCCACTTGGTGCCAGAGGCTTCTTTTTCTGCCTTTTCTACTTTTAACTGAGAATTTTCTGATTCCATTTAATCTTTTCTCTTAGTATATCAATTATCCTTACTTTGAACATGCTTAACAGTTGTATTAGAAGGTAAATTTTAACTAATCTAAGTCTCCTTCAAATAACACTGTTCTGCTTCATGTGCAGTGTAGGTTCCTTTCAACAGATTATTTCCAACCCCGCCCTCCCATCTCTTGTAATGCACTGTCATTATTTTCATTATTTCCATAATCACCAATAGTACCTTGTTGCTATTATTACTTTAAACAAAATTGTATTTTAGTTAATAGAAATACAAGAGATTTTATTTTACTTTTTATTCTTTCTCTATTGCTCTCCCTTCTTTATATAGATCTAAGTTTCTGACCTATATTATTTTATTTCTGTCTGAAGAAAATCTTTTAACATTTCTTGCGGGGCATGTCTGCTGGCAATGAGTTCCCTCAGGTTTTGTTTGTCTGAGGAAGTCTTTATTTCTCCTTCACTTTTGAAGGATAATTTCGCTGGATACTGAATTCTAGGTTGGTGGTTTTTTTTCTTTCAACTCTTTAAACATATTTGACTTCACTCTTTTCTTTTCTTTTCTTTTCTTTTCTTTTCTTTTTTTTTTTTTGCCTTAGCAGCAAAATATTTTATTTTATTTTTTTAATTTATCTTTATTGTTCAGATTATTACAATTGTTCCTCTTTTTTCCCC
>PVJC01025534.1:0-24707 GCA_004026665.1 Murina feae | reverse complement strand
ATCCATGAGGAGCGGATGCGGGGCGCTCTCTGAGAAGCGCCGTTAAGTGGCACCGTGCGTGCAATTAGGATGCTGATGTGCTTAATAGCTTGGGTAGTGAAGTCCACCCTCAGAACCAGCACGCTCTCCTTGCTCTCCGCGGAAGCTCCCGGAAGACAATTGGAGATTTAAGAGCTGCTTTTGGGTCCCTTTGATGCATTGTCTTACATCCATTATGACTCTGAAAAGTATGCTTTAGGTTCCCACCTCGTCGTATTGTGGCTCCTGCCTTTCAGTGAAAATGGGAGACCTGCACTGTGAACTGTTAACTGAAGAGATTCTGAAAGCAGGGCAGAGTGGCTGGGTGTGGGTGAGGTGGGGGAACGTTTGTAGAATGGTGCTTTTTTTTCTCTCTCTCTCTTAAATTAGAACCATGAAACTGAACTGACAGCCATTTTATGTATACTTATGGGTTGGTTTTGAAGAGGGAGGGGGGCATAGGAAGCACACAAAAATGAGACATTCTCTAACTGTGCCCTGATCTTGTAGAGAGCAGCACTTCCTGTTGTACTCATTAGGAAATGAAATCAACATTTAAATCAGAATGATTATTAGATTTTAGTAAAGTCTGGAAATGTCCATGTTGGAGTGGGGGGGGGTGTCATTCATAGCTCCTCCTATCGCATTTCAGAGAGATAATATAAGGGAAAAGAGACTTTCCTGGTGATCCCTTAAATTCTTGTCATATTCTGTTGTTTCCTTTCTCCTTTCTCCCTTGCAGGAGGTAAAATGCACCCTTGCTGCCCCCTGGTAACTTTGGAACAGGACCTTCACAGAAAAATGCATAGCTGGATGCTGCAGACTCTAGCGTTTGCTCTAACATCTCTCGTCCTTTCGTGTGCAGAAACCATCGATTATTATGGGGAAATCTGTGACAATGCATGTCCTTGTGAGGAGAAGGACGGCATTTTAACTGTGAGCTGTGAAAACCGAGGGATCATCAGCCTCTCTGAAATTAGCCCTCCCCGTTTCCCAGTCTACCACCTCTTGTTGTCTGGAAACCTTTTGAACCGTCTCTACCCCAACGAGTTTGTCAATTACACTGGGGCTTCAATCCTGCATCTGGGTAGCAACGTCATCCAGGACATTGAGACGGGGGCTTTCCATGGGCTTCGGGGTTTAAGGAGGCTGCATTTGAACAATAACAAGCTGGAACTTCTGCGAGATGACATATTCCTTGGTTTGGAGAGCCTGGAGTACCTACAGGTCGATTATAATTACATCAGTGTCATTGAACCCAATGCTTTTGGGAAACTGCATTTGTTGCAGGTGCTTATCCTCAACGATAATCTCTTGTCCAGTTTACCCAACAACCTTTTCCGTTTTGTGCCCTTAACGCACTTGGACCTGCGGGGGAACCGGCTGAAACTGCTGCCCTATGTGGGGCTGTTGCAGCACATGGACAAAGTTGTGGAGTTACAGCTGGAGGAAAACCCCTGGAACTGCTCCTGCGAGCTCATCTCTCTGAAGGACTGGCTGGACAGCATCTCCTACTCGGCCCTGGTCGGGGATGTGGTTTGTGAGACGCCCTTCCGCTTACATGGGCGGGACCTAGACGAAGTGTCCAAGCAGGAACTCTGCCCCAGGAAGCTCATCTCAGACTACGAGATGAGGCCGCAGACGCCTTTGAGCACCACGGGGTACTTACACACCACCCCAGCTTCGGTGAACTCCGTGGCCACTTCTTCCTCTGCTGTTTACAAACCTCCCTTGAAGGCCCCCAAGGGGACACGCCAACCCAACAAGCCCCGAGTGCGCCCCACCTCGAGGCAGCCATTCAAAGACTTGAGCTACAGCAATTCTGGCCCCAGCATCGCCTACCAGACCAAATCTCCCGTGCCTTTGGAGTGCCCCACCCAGTGCTACTGCAACCTGCAGATCTCCGATCTGGGCCTCAACGTCAACTGCCAGGAGCGAAAGATCGAGAGCATCGCAGAGCTGCAGCCCAAGCCCTACAACCCCAAGAAAATGTATCTGACGGAGAACTACATCGCGGTGGTGCGCAGGAGCGACTTTCTGGAGGCCACGGGGCTGGACCTCCTACACCTGGGCAACAACCGCATATCCCTGATCCAGGACCACGCCTTCGGAGACCTCACCAACCTGAGGCGCCTGTACCTGAACGGCAACAGGATTGAGAGGCTGAGCCCAGAGCTGTTCTACGGCCTGCAGAGCCTACAGTATCTCTTCCTCCAGTACAATCTCATCCGTGAGATTCAGCCGGGGACCTTCGATCCGGTCCCAAACCTCCAGCTGCTCTTTCTCAATAACAACCTCCTGCAGACCATGCCCTCGGGCGTTTTCGCCAGCCTGACCCTCCTCCGGCTGAACCTGAGGAGTAACCACTTCACCTCCTTGCCGGTGAGTGGCGTCCTGGACCAGCTGAAGTCCCTCATCCAGATCGACCTCCATGACAACCCTTGGGATTGCACCTGCGACGTGGTGGGCATGAAGCTGTGGGTGGAGCAGCTCAAAGCGGGTGTCTTGGTGGACGAAGTCATCTGCAAGGCGCCCAAGCACTTCGCGGAGACGGACATGCGCTCCATCAAGTCGGAGCTGCTGTGCCCAGACTACTCGGACGTGGTGGTGTCCACGCCCGCGCCCTCCTCCGTCCAGGCGCCCTCCAGAACCAGCGCGGCGACCCCGACCGTGCGGCTCAACGGCACCGGGGGCCCCGCGGGCCTGGGCGCGGGCGCAGGCGCGTCCTCCGTGCCGCTGTCCGTGCTCATCCTCAGCCTGCTGCTGGTGTTCATCATGTCCGTCTTCGTGGCCGCGGGGCTCTTTGTGCTGGTGATGAAGCGCCGCAAGAAGAACCAGAGCGACCCCGCCAGCACCAACAACTCTGACGTGAGCTCCTTCAACATGCAGTACAGCGTGTACGGCGGCGGCGGCGCGGGGGCCGGCGGCCACCCCCACGCGCACGGGCACCACCGCGGGCCCTCGCTGCCCAAGGTGAAGACGCCCGCGGGCCACGTGTACGAGTACATCCCCCACCCCCTGGGCCACATGTGCAAGAACCCCATCTACCGCTCGCGAGAGGGCAACTCCGTGGAGGATTACAAAGACCTGCACGAGCTCAAGGTCACCTACAGCGGCAACCACCACCTGCAGCAGCAGCCGCAGCAGCAGCAGCAGCAGCCGCAGCCGCAGCAGCAGCCGCCGCCCCCGCCGCCGCCGCCCCAGCCGCAGCCCCCGCCGCAGCTGCAGCTGCAGCCGGCGCAGGAGGAGAGGCGCGAAAGCCACCACCTGCGGAGCCCGGCCTACAGCGTCAGCACCATCGAGCCCCGGGAGGACCTGCTGGCCCCGGGGCAGGACGCCGACCGCTTCTACAGGGGCATTTTAGAACCAGACAAACACTGCGCCCCCAGCCCCGCCGGCAGCAGCCTCCCGGAGTACCCCAAGTTCCCGTGCAGCCCCGCCGCGTACACCTTCTCCCCCAACTACGACCTGCGGCGCCCCCACCAGTACTTGCACCCGGGCGCGGGGGACGGCAGGCTGCGGGAGCCGGTGCTTTACAGCCCCCCCGGCGCTGTCTTTGTAGAACCCAACCGGAACGAGTATCTGGAGCTAAAAGCAAAACTCAACGTGGAGCCGGACTACCTCGAAGTGCTGGAAAAACAAACCACATTTAGCCAGTTCTAAAAAAAAAAAAAAAAAAAAAAAAAAAGCAGAGGAACTCCCCGGGAGCTTTTGCATTGACAACAACACAAGCAGGCCGGTGCGCACGGCGAACCTATTTGATTAATTATGTCGTTTCAACGTTTCGAGTGAAGTGCCTTGGCACGGGATTCTTAGCTTCGGCGGGAGACGCTGCAAGGGGGTGCGGTTCCCTCTCGGTTTCACGCGCGGGGAAGCGTCTGTGCACACAGGGCGCACCCCTTTCTCCGGCGTGCGGGGGGAGAGGCGGAGGGGTCTGGGGAAGGCGGCTGGGTGCGCGGGTGTCTCACGAAAGGTAGCCGTCGTTTTTCCAGGGGTTGGAAGTGCTGAGAATGGTGGAAGGTGACAGCGCATAGATTCTTTTGCTCCCTTCCCCCCTCCCCTTCTTCCCCTGTAAGCCGCGGGTGGGTCTACAAGGCTTTTGTGGAGAGATTAGCACACCCCAACTTTAATAGGAAGTTCAGTCTCTTCTTTTCCTCTTTCTCCTCCCCCTCCCTCTCTCTGCTTCCTGGCTCCCTCCTCTCCATTCCTTCTCTTTCTTTTAAAAGGATGTGTTTGTATGCATTCTGGACATTTGAATTAAAAGCAAAAGTGTTGTGATCTCCGAAGGATCATCATAGATGTGGACAAATCATTAAAATTACAGAGCTATATGATCCATAATTGATTAGTCAAAATAACTTATTGATGAAATATACAAATATTTTATTGTAGCACCTATTTTTATATGCACATTTAGCATTTCTCTTTCCTTCACTATTTAGCCTATGATTTCCACAGAGGTGTCCCACTATATTAGAAGCTGCATTTCCAAAATTGAAGTGATATCAGGAAGGCATTTTAAACCACTCAAAATATGGAGAACTTAATGACAAAATTTTAAAGCTAGTGCAACCCACCCAATTGGATCTGTAATTTAAAAAAAAACTGATTGTACCCCAATATATATTAAAATATTAGGGCAATTAATTGGGCCGTTTGGGTGAGAATCAGGTGCAAGTTTTGGGTTTTATTAGAGAAGATTTCAAAGTATTTTTTATTAGTCAACCAAAATGATGTATTGATTTGACTACTATTGTAGCCAATTTTTGATTGTTTAACCAAACACCGTTGCATTTGTACAGATCCACGTGTTCTAGCACCTCAGAAGACCAAATGATGGACTGTACAAACCCTATACAATGTCTTTATCTCTCTGGGCAGCAAGCAATGATGATAACCACAAACAGGATCTCTGTAAGATGGGGCTATTGTTGTTACAGTCTTATATGTATCCCAGCACATGTAATTTTTTAAATAGTTTCTGAATAAACACTTGATAACTATGTCAAACACGAGGAATCGAAGTAATGATTACTTAAAGTGCAAAAGAATTAGCTATGTGTGAGTGGCTGAATCTCCATTATTAACAATTTAGGACAAAAAACTATCAAATTTAAAAATATATAGATGTTATTACACCTATGGTGGTTCATAGAATTATGTTTTTCTAAATGTGTCATTTAATGTGTTTATTAATGAAATTTTAATTGTATACTTCTTTTCCTTATTGAATTATTCGTCTAATACATGGAGCATGGTAAGTAATATATTGCATATTCATTTTTCTTCCAATATTGCGTCTTTTTGTCATGTCAATATTACTTATTTAGTCTACAGGTTTCCATAGTTTTATAATTTTACTTGCATAAAATTACCTTCCACAGTGATGAAGGATATTTTATCTCAGGTTTATCCATGTCCTAAATGTTCATAATGTTGGCAGGGATAAGCTGTCCAGCTCCGAGTAAGGTTTGCCAGTGAATTGAGATTCATATTTAAGGGTTGGAAATGTATGAATGGACCTGAAGCCTAAAGAGCTACGAGCTTCATTGCTACTGGTGGGTCTTCCCATATCGCACCTGAAATGTGTACCATGTCAAGGACTGCTCTAAACTTTATGTTTAAGGAACACTTTCCATGGCATTCTGCCACAAAGAGGCAGCATTCACCCATGAGTAAATTGACAGTAAGTGCTTGAATTCAGGTTGAACAGGTGATAATAGTTCACATATATAATTACCTTGGGCAAGTGAGGTAAACTATCGCCATTCTGTGCAACATTTTCCCTTCCAAATTCTTCTGAGAGGGAAAGTAACAAGATTAATGATGCCATGTGATACCATGAAATATTAAAAATGTATCTTACTTTCCATCTACCTCCTCCATATTAAATTCAGGATTAAAAAAGAAAAATAAGTAGCAGCATTTGCTTTCACAGTTGGGGCTGTAATGAATTTATCTTCATTATGGGAGTTATTTTACTTTTTAAAATGTTAAAAGTCACTTCCTCAGTATTGTATATAGATATGGCGGGATTGTCTAAGTTATAAAATGCAAAGTGGAAACCTCCATGTTAGCGAGGTGTTTTCTTTTCTCAGCTAATGCATAAAATAGGAAATAAGAATTACATGAAATTAAAGATGTAACTTCCAAAAACATTCTGTGATGCATTTCAAAGGTTTACAAAGTAATATTTCAAGCCAGCACTCTAGCCTATAACCTTGTCACATACCCTCTTTTTAGCTAGTTTATTTATACTTCTATTGCTCCTGAAGGTGTCCAACATTATTTTAAACCTCAAAAATAATTATATGATTCAGGAAAAGAGATTACTTCTAATTTCTAAACTATATTTACCAAATGTATTAAGAAGATAAAGTAAACATAATTTCCCAAATATACTTGATTTTTTTAATGTACAATCATGAAACTTGGATAAAATTAAAAATTATTGTCCCTCTTTACATGTTTTCCTGCCAATACAGTAACATATACAATAGAACATAAGTTGTGTGGTTTTGAATATTTGATTTTTGTTTTTTGAGAATGTTCACTGAGTAAATTGGGCATATCAGTCGTATATGATTGGAGTAATGGTCCCTGCATACGCTCACTTCATAGAATTTTGGAGAACAACAAATGTAATGTTTCAGGCATCAATTAAAATTTGGATGCAAACTAAGATTATCTTTTGTGCTTGTTCTATTTTATATGTTGTATAATCTCAATCAGATATATTTCCAGGTAGATATCATAAAATCTTATTTTTAACGATGAATGATTATAGTGTAAATACTTAAATTATTTCAGAGAAAATAAATATATTCTATGTAAATGTGGATAATTTGTATGCTGATAGCAAAATCATTTATAGCCAAACTTGATTGAAGTTATGAGCTAATCAGCTTTAGCATAAATATCATACTTGGAGCACATCTTTTTTTTAGGCAAGAGTATCACCTTTAAATATGTGAGGTGGGAAATTTTGGTGAATGTCCCGGATACCCAAGTCAGTTCCACGACTGTTCCCTCAATAGCAATCAGGAAAATTAAACTATTGGGTAATGAAAACATCTCCACATAATGTAGAAAAAGTTAGAATTTAAGACCTTAATCTAATATACCAGTTTCTGGCCCTATATCATTAGTTCTAGTCTTGTAACTAAGTTATATTGTAAACAAATCATTCAGATTAAATATATGTAATTTTATTTCCATAATCTAACATTTTTGCTTCCTCTTTCTTTCTTTCTTTCTTTTTTTTAGATCTCCCCCTTTCCTTCCTCCTTCCCTCATCTTATGCTTTCTCTTCATTATTTTTCAGTAGGTCAAGGGAAAGAGTGAGAATAGTTCATACCTTGTTTGAAATGCCAAAAACTGGCTATTTAATTTCCAGAGCTCAATAGATTGTTTCCAAAGTCACACAACTTCAAATGAAGGAAAATAAAGCAAATAAAACAAATAGGCCTCTATTCTTTTTTTTTTTTTTTTTTTTTTTTTTTTTTTTTTTTTTTTTTTTTTTTTTTTTTTTTTTTTTTTTTTTTTTTTTTTTTTTTGGAAATATCCATTTGTACCTTTTCAGATGCCTTCAAATTAAAATATTTTCAGGGGTGGCAAAATATTTGGTATAATTTTAAGAATAAATTTTATACTGAGAAAGAATGAAAAACAATAAAAGAACCAATTTAAATGCTAGAACAAAGGAACATTTAATTATTTCAAAAGGAATAAAATGTTGTGGAAGTGGTAATTAAACTATTGTTAAATTAACTATTTAACTTATGGATAATGTTCCTCAAACCCTTTTAAGTTCTCTACATTTTTTCAAATACAAATATATGACAATAAAATTGAAGTAGTTGGATTGCCATTAGTCATGTGCATAAAAATAATTATCTATATTCACAGGAACCTTATGTAATTAATATTACATTTAGCAACTGTGCATTTTATCATTAAATTAATACCTTTCTATAAATACTATATATTTCCCTCATTATATGTAGCATGTATGTGGCATACATAATATGTGTATTATCAGAGAGAACATTTCATACTTAGTTTTCATCTAGTGTTATATATATATAACACTATATATATATATATATATATATATATATATATATATATATATATTTACATATGTGTGTGTGTGCGTGTAAATTCTCACTGGAGTGGAGGATATGTTTTCCACTGAGTTCTAGAGAGAGCAGAAGGGAGAAAGGAGGGGGAAGAGAGAGAGAGAAAGATCTATCTGAGAGAGATACATTGATTGGTTGTTTCCTGCTCATCCCAATACTGGGGCTAGGGAACCTGCAATCAAGGTATGTGCCCTTGACTGGGAATTGGACCTGCAAATCTTTGGTCCACAGGCCCATACTCTAACCACTGAGCAAACCAGCCAGGGCTATATTTAATTTTTTACAATTTTTTTAAGTTATACTTCCTATGGGTTAGGCTAGGATAAAGAAAATAATGTTATGCAGTGTATTTGATTGTGACAATAATATAATGCAATTTTCTTCCTCTATTTATAGCACATCATTTGACTTACAAACACAGGTCAAATATTTTTCATGATAATTGTACCAGAACTATAAAATGAATAGCTTTTCACCCTGGTCAGTGTGGTTCAGTTGGTTGAGCGTCCTCCCATGAACCAAAAGGTTACCAGTTGGATTCCTGGTCAGGGTATATGTCCAGGTGATGGGCTTGATTCCTGGTAGCGGGCATGCAGGAGATAACAGATCAGTGCTTCATTCTCATATCAATATTTCTCTCCCTCTTCCTTTATTTCTACAAACCAATAACAATTTTTTTAATGAATAGCTTTTGTATCCATATTTTAAAAGAATAATATTTCCCTTAAGTGTAAGAATGACTTAAATTATTTCTTATTAAAAAGCTTTTGATAATCAAAACATACATTCATAGAGAATTGATTTAATGCAAATATGAAATGATTTGATTTTCTCATTTTCTATTTACTATCAAGATAAAAATGTAATGATACATTGCATAATTTTAAGTACATCAGATACATTTTTGTTAAACATTAGAAAATTGGTCCTATAGAAGAAAAGTAACATTGCTAGTGATAGGCTGAATGGAAGTCTTCCAAAGAGGAGTTGTTGTTTTTTACATTAGGTATCTCTGTCAGTGAAATGAAGGAATATTGTATAGTTGTACTATAAAATAAACAAATTTATATGTCTTTAAAAGTATAAACTATGAAACAATGTTTTTCAGGATTTTTAAAATATGTTTTTATTGATTTGAGAGAAAAAGGAAGGGAGAAGAATAGAGAGATAGAAAGATTAATGAGAGAGAAGTATCCATCAGCTGCCTCCTAAATGCCCCCTCCTGGGAGCCTGCATGTACCCTGAGGGGGAATTGAACTGATGACTCCTGGTTCATGGGTCAGTGCTTAGCGACTGAGCCACACCTGCCAGACTTTAAGCGTTTTTAAAAAATTTTAACAGCCCTGACCAGTTTGGCTCAGTGGATAGAGCGTAGGCCTGCCAACTCAAGGGTCCCAGGTTCGATTCCTGTCAAGGGCATGTACCTTGGTTGCAGGCACATCCCTAGTAGGGAGTGTGCAGGAGGCAGCTGATCGATGTTTCTCTCTCATCCGTGTTTCTAACTCTCTGTCCCTCTCCCTTCCTCTCTGTAAAAAAAATAAATGAAAATATATTTTTAAAAAAATTTAACATGCAGAAATAGAATGGTGGCTTTATTGAATTGAAGGCTCATTAATGTCTTAGTCTACTTTTGACAAATTTCTTTACAGATCATTGCATTTTAAGAAATATTTCAAAATATCATGAAATAAACTCAATTCAAATTTAATTGTATTACTTCAGGACTCAATCATATATATGCAACAGCAAAATACAGTTTTTGGAATACACATATTTTGGATTATCTTAAAAATTTATTTCTACCACCAGGAATGATTTTCACTATTTCCAAATAACACATTTTTTTAAAGAATCTTATTGTATGGTTAATTAAAAAACAAAACAATATTAGATATTGAAATCAAAATTTGTGTATAAATGCAACTTCTAATTAGGTACAAGCCTATTTAAATAAAACAGGAAGGATGGCAGTAACCCCACGTTACTTCATTTGCAAAGTTCTTTGTCAGACTTTGACTAGCATGCTTTATTTACAAGAGGTTCATCGGGTGCATGTAGACTAAAACTTACATATTAAATATAAAATGTTTATGTAAAAACGACTCCTTGATAAAACAAGTATATTTTAGCTGTAATGATATATCTACAAAAATTACCTGTAGAAAATCATGATTTTTAACATTATAATACTGGATTTTTTTGCTCTATATAACTCCAAAGTCAAAAGGGTGTTGCACATTCAAAAGTTCTAATAAAATGGGAAAAGTTCTATCAAATGTGTTTAAATCCTGAGTTTTAATATGACTTTATCTCCACTCCCAAGTGTATAAAGTTCACAATGCATGTTTTTCTCTGTATTACTTAACTCTGTCCTTGCTAATGTCCCCTTAAAGTACAATAATGCACAAAATATTTTTTTCTTCATGTTTTTCTTGTCTGGCATTGAGGTAGCAAATATTAAAACAAACAGTTATGAACTAGCACTTGTTAAATTATCAATTAAATTTCATTTCACTGAAACAGTTCCCTCAATTTTTTAATTATCCCCCAAATTTTAAAGTTAGTGAATAGCATATTTACATAGTTGACTACAAATGTGAAAATTCATATCCATAAATTACATACATATGACAGAATATTCAAACTCATTCATCTTATTATACTTTAAACTCACTCAATCTGTACAATGGTATTTTTGTTTCTGGTTATGTCTTAGGTGAAAATTAGTCATATCATTACAAATTTTAATGAGAAAAAAGATGAAAGGTAGATATTGAGTATTCAGATTCTATATTTAAAATATCTTCTCCAAAGTTAACAAAACTGTGTATGCTAAAAAATCATTTAGAAAATGTCTTTGTATGACATTATACATTTTATGAAATGGCTAGTTCCATATGGCTTGGATAATCTGTTGAATTTTAAGTTAAAAATGCACTTTCTCTTCATTTAAGAATTTTTATCTGAGGGAAGTTTTTATTTTTTTTTGCATAGGATGCTTGAGTCATCATGTTGGACATTATAGATAGCTTGGGCTTACACTTTCATTTAAAAGCTCTGTGTCTAATTTTAAACATTAAAAATGATCTTTTTTATGCTTGATTCTTGCACCTCCAAGTAGTTTTTCTTCCCCAAATATTGAAAAGAAGCTGCTAATATATTTCCATTTATATTGTTAAATTAAAATACGATTTTCCTACATCATTCCCAGTGTAACAATCCAAGTACTATGTAAGTACGACTTAATGTGAGTGTGAGGATGTGGATATGAAATTGTCACTATGAACTCATCACCGATTAATAATCATCTTTGATACATGGCATCTAAATATGAAGGTGAAAAATTATTTTAATGTTAACATACCTAAAATTATATACACTTTGATTGACTGGACAGCTCATATACTTTACAGAATAGCTCCACTGTGTGCTTATAAACACTAAAGCAATGCTCGCCACGTGGTGATGCACAGCTACTAGTAAATCCTGAGAAATCTGTGTTTCATTTAATCAGGACAATTTTATTTCCTTTTAAGGAAATAAATTGGAATTTGAATGCCTATAGATTTGATAAGTACCCTCCATACTGTCTTAACCTAGCAGGTTTATACTGTATTATCTGCTGAACTATGAGGGCTTTTGCATTTTCAACCATGTTTAAGTAAAATTTGTTCCTCTGATATTAAAATGTATATATCATAATGATGGATTTTCAGGCTTTGTTTTGTAGGAGCTCAGTTTCTCAGTGCTTTATATATAATGGCAGAAGTACAAATTCTATGTAGGTTTATATTATGAAGAAATCAAAGTAAATATAGAAAAAAAGTAAGAATGAATAATTTTACAGCCAGAGGAAACTGGTTTACCATAAATGAGTATTCTATTCGAAATGTAAATGTAAGTGTTAAAGATTGTAGTGACTTGAAGTCTCCCAGAACAGATTTTGTAAATTGCCCTGACTCACACTGGCCCCTGGCCACCATAAGGGCAGTACAGTAGTAACTTAAGAAGTATGTTATCACAGAGGGAAAGTTATAATCACAGCTAACAACAGAAGTTTTTCTCCAATGTCTATGGATGTATTCAAAAACAGTGCAAAAGGCCGATTCAAGGAAAGTGTGTCAAACATCCAACATGGTATTGCTTCCAAGACGAAAGATGTAACTTGAAAAATCTTATCCAATAAACTTAGTACCATAGTTTTTTATAAGAAAGAAACAGAATGGCCAAGACTATTATTTTTAGTGTGTTAGAATGAAATACTGAGGAGAAGAAAGGTATTTTTTAGTATTGCTGACATTATTAGTGATAAGCTGTAATTGGATATATAGCTAGAGGAAGTTAAGAGAGAATAAAATGAGATTCCCAAACTGTCCAAATCAATTTGTTTTCTTTAAAAAAATTTTTTCATTTTTTTTGAGACTAAACACTGACACACTTTATAAAACAAATTTGGATTTCTTCTTCTTTATTATTTTTCTAACAAAATGTGAATTAGCTTTGCTATATAAATATATTATAAATTGGATTTTTATTTTTATTGGTGATTTGGTTTATTGATAACCTGGGCCTGAGATAACAAAATAGTTGTATAGTATTTGCTGTTATTTTATAACAAATGGTAGCCAATAGGAACAAAAAGAATAATTATAAAACTCCAAATTATATTCCTTTTTTCATTGCAGATGGTGTGTACTTTTGCAATTTTTGGTGACTTTGTCTTATTTTCAATTTTTAAAAATTAATACAATGCATAATTAAATGAAGGATTTAGATAATTTATATTTCTATTTTCTCTACTGGGCTTATGTCAATTGTGATTCTAAAAATTAACAACATGATAATTATTGTTCTTTACACTATATACCTGTGAAAGCCCATCATAGTTTGAAATGTATTTTTCAGTTTCTCCATTAACAGTTTGTTGTTTTCAAAATTAAGTGGCCATTTATAGATACTTTTTTATAAATTTAGATGTACAACTTCTTTAAAAAAGAAAGAACTTAATGTAGTTTTATTGACTTAGTTTTTACCCTTTGAAATGATTGCATGTGATTTCAGTATAGTTCTAAAATATATGATCAGAATTTATTTCTCAAAACATTGAGTGCTATTTTTATAGTAATGGTACTTGTTTTACATTGGCTTATTTTGCTTGCTTTGAACACATTTTGAAATTATGTATGAGGCAATTTTCATTATGTTGGTTTTAATTCAAATAATGTTGGGCACAGTTGTTTTATATTAGCTAATATATAATAATAAATATCATACAGAAGTGTATCAATATCCTGTTATATATAATATTTATTGGCTTATTTTATTTCAGAGTTAGTTACAGAAGGTAGAATAAATATGTGATATTGCATTTATCATTTTAATATTCCAAATTTAGCAATCACTCTCCCACTTAATTATTAATAATATAGGTAGTTTTTAATTTTCTTTTATCTGGTGTTATAAATTTGGTGGTTAATTTAAGAATGAGATTATTTCTGTCTTAATATATTTAATATCACTGCAGATGCTATTTTCTAGTCTCAATAATAATCTGAAATCCCCCTGTAATGCTTAAACAAATCTTCGTAGATTGTTATAAATCAGGAGCTCTAATGTTCAAAATTTTAAATGGCAGCAACAATAATTCACTATAAACACTATAATTAAATCATTATATTCTCTATTTAGAAGAAAACAAACTCAAGTACATTAAACTAATGTTTTGGAAGATATTGAAATTCTAGTAAGCTGACATTCATACCTAATAAAAAAGTCTTATTAATATCATCTCGCAACATTTACATTGTTCCATATAAATATGTTCCTACTTGTGCAACAGAGAATTAATCAATCCAGAATTATTTTGATGGTGATTTTTCTTTCTAATTGACTTGCCAAAATTCACCTGAATAAAGGTATAACAGGAAAAAGAAATATTTGGGATAGTGGCTGTTCTTATCAGATCCTAGAACATACCTTGGACTTAATAGGCACTCACCTAATAAATTAACAAAGATGCATTTATAGATGGCAACCGACTAAGGTAAATTCAATGTAAATTATATCCTAAGTTGTCTATCATACCATTTATCGTGGCATAAACTTTTAAGATGCCTGAGTATCAATAAAAATCTAAGGTGACTCTTCAGTACCTTGGTGGGCAAATGTATATGCTACTAGTCAATTTAAAGTATCCTATATAATAAAGGTTACTATGCAAATTCACTGAACGGCAGAATGACCGGTTGCTATGATGTGCACTGACCACCAGGGGCCAGACGCTCAATGCAGGAGCTGCCCCCTGGTGGTCAGTGTATTCCCACAAGGGGAGCTCCACTCAGCCAGAAACCAGGCTCATGGCTGGAGAGTGCAGCGACGGTAGCGGGAGCCTCTCTTGCCTCCACAGCAGCGCTAAGGATGTCAAACGTCCGGCATGGGCCTGTGGGGAGTGGGCCTAAGTCATCAGTGGGACATCCTCCGAGGGCTCCCAGACTGCGAGAGGGTGCAGGCCGGGCTGAGGCACGTCCCCACACACGGGTGCATGAATGTGGTGCACTGGGCCTGTAGTATTCATAATAGACACAGGAAACACTTTTTAAATGGCTCCAATTTTAGTCCACTTATCTAAAAAAAGTTGAGATTAAAAAAAATAGAAAGAAAGCTTGAGCACTTAGACCTAAAACTCTGTTTTGTTGTGTTAGTACAATTGTCGAAGTTTTTAAATAATTAAGGGAAATAATAGTTGTTTTTCACCAACATTATTGTTCAGAGCCTGCCTTACTCAAAATGCTGGTGAAATTCACAGGCATTTTACAGATCTGTTTCTGGTGTTTTAAGCCTAGTGAGGTGTTTATCTGTTTAGAAAGCTTTTCTGAGCACTGTGCTTTCCCCTGGGTGTGAGAAAACCAGTTCATTCTTTTAATGAGAATGTTACCTCCAGAGAAAACATAATCCAGAAGGAATAATACATTCCTCAGGGCAGTTTCCTATACAAGGACACATTTTTCTCTGGGGCTGACTCATGTGTATTTCAGTGGGAGAGTTTTAATATTTTGAAATATTGCATTTAGTCATAAGGTACTGTGACTATAGGAGAGACTATTATTTCAAATATATGTTGGCATATTTTTGTAAGCTTTTCTATACATCAATTATATTTTAGCAACTTTTATTTATTATTAAAATTCTATCTTCACAGTGAGGTGAAATTGATAATGTCATAAATAAAATAGATAATTATTAATATATGTCGTATCTATTTATATATGTATATTTACCCAGAACAAGCACTTTAAGTGCAGTGGCTTTAGAATTTCACTTATGAACCTCCAACAGCACGATTTTAGAAGTTTTTAAGCTTTTTTGATACCAAAATATAAATTTCTTCTCTCCATAGAAATTTTATTTTAACTTTGATGAAAATGTGGAGGCTGAAGTAATTACTTCTTATTGTCACTTCATTATTCTAGAGAGTTTATAAGTTGAGAATGTAAAGCTGTTTAACATTGTAGCCACATATTTTAAATACTCAACATTAAATTTAATATTAATATTTTTCAAAATTTTGTTTAGACACTATTTTTGCCCACTAAAGAATACTGGAATACAACCA
Source organism: Murina feae (assembly GCA_004026665.1). Lineage (NCBI taxonomy): Eukaryota > Metazoa > Chordata > Mammalia > Chiroptera > Vespertilionidae > Murina > Murina feae. Next base: position 8,936 of record PVJC01025534.1, on the reverse strand, counting down.
CATAACGTTTTGAAATACTGAGCTATTTTTTGCAAATTCATAATTTTTTTCTAAAATAAAGACCCATTTTATATTAAACATAATATTAAAAGATTAAGATGCATTGATATTATGCTTTGTTTGTAAAATAATATACTTCCATAGCCACTCAATATAGTAAATAACTCTGTTTCATATGTATCAATATTATCAAAATATTTTCATAGAGGTATGATGAGATATTACTCTTAACATAGAGATATTAATATATTACTCTTAACATAGTTGATTTGAAAATGTATTTCATTTTATGAGTATTAGCCTTATGTGTTATTATGAGGAATAGAATCAAAGAGGCATCTTTACAAAATACTTAGCATAATCAAAATGAAAGTAAATTTTCGTGTTTGGGGAAAAAAAACACTTTCCCCCCACTATTTTCTCTCTTTCTTAATACAAAATTAATTTCCTCTTAATAATATTCATTTTAAAATGCTTAATTTAACTGCTATTTATTATGTAAAAATAAAAACACTATTTTTTATTTGAAATAAAACATGGACTGGCATAAATTTGATGTAGCTATTTATTTGTGCATTCAAATTAAATTTAAAATTAATTCAGACCAGTTATATTTTAAATGAATTAATAAATTAGAAATATGAAGCCTATTGGATATGTTGGATGTTAGAGCCATTTTATCATATGCTAGAATATAGTGAATACTTTTAAAAAGAAATAATGAATCATTTAAAAATAATTTTAACCTTTTTAAAGTTCTGCACTGTGATTCTATAAACAATACTGATAATGCAGGTTTCTGTTTACCTACTTTTTAAGTGAGAATATAGGTATTGATATCTATAATTTAAGTATTGTCTTAATTGTTTGAATTACATGTTTTTGTAGAATTAGAAAAAAGATAACATTTAGACAAATAATTGAGAAAAGTTATATTGATAAAATATTATATAATATAACATATTGTGCACATTTTATAATGTGCACATAGGTATTAACAAAATTGAATGTTTATATGAAAGTTAAACAATATACAGATATTATATTTAACATTTTAAAATGTGCACATAGCTATTAACAAAATTGAATGTTTATATGAAAGTTAAACAATATACAGATATTATATTTAACTTTATGTTTATATGAAAGTTAAATAATATACAGATATTATATTTAACAAAATTGAATGTTTATATGAAAGTTAAACAATATACAGATATTATATTTAACTTTATGTGGTTTAATTTCTATTTGCAGATTTTTAACAAATAAAATTATATTAAAAGTTATTATATGTGGTACGAATATAAGCAACATTACTTACAATGCCAGAGAATGAAGACAAACAGTTTAAGGAAAGAAATAATATTTATTTTAAAATATTTAGAAAAAATACATGTTTGTGAAGCTAATGTCAAACTAAATGATCTCTAGTTTATTGGTGACTCAGCAGTATATATTTTTACATATTCTTTGTATTTACATATTTTAACTAATGCCAATATATAATGTATATATGATAATCCTTTTGAAATTTTACTTCAGAATGGCAAAAAATTATATTAGACAATTATTATTCATATCCTATAGCGTAGCTATGACAAATTTGTAAATATTACAATTAGAAGAGTAATGTTTGATTTAGTTTTGCTCCCAATTTATTATATTTATATTTTAGATTAGATATCTCTCCATTTGGAAATGTTTCTATGAAACAAAGAATTTCCCATGTGGATGGAATCGGGCTACAATAAAACAGAAGAACATGCGGATGTGGTTATGATCAAACTAAGGTGATTTTTAAAATAATTAACCTTTAAGTACGTTTAAGGAATTCTGAACTTAGTGTCTATTAGGTAGTGAATTAAAACATACATAAATATAATAAACACATTAAAATTTGGGATTTATAACTTTAAACTAATTCTTAATCCCACTACATCATAATCTGTTGCAACATTGCTATTAGATTCATAGTTGAAATATTAGAAGTATTGGAGAAAAATTCCATTTGAGGTCATTTTCTTCAAGTGGATCATGTTGTTACTGCTGTTGCTAGATATTATCCTTAGAATCATTCTGTAGTTGAAACTCTGTGTAAGTCTTAGCATCTGGAAATGTTGCATTGGATATATATATGGCACACATGTGTTCTCATATTTCTGTAGTATTGTTTTATAACTGGAGTGGCAATATGTATTAACTAGGATTTGGGACTTGGAGGGATCTCACATTTTTCCCTTAATTTTTTATTTTCCCAAGGGATATAGAATTTTGGTGTAATAGTTGCTACGTAATGAATTATTCCCAAGAACCATGCATGTTTTTACATTATTGTTAGGCTACATTTCATAGCATATTATTATAGTTTCTATTATTTTAATTTAATGTAATTCATGTATATTTATTTATTCCTGTGTCAAGATTATTCTATTCCTTTCATACAGTGCATATAAAATAGCATTTTTGTTTGATAATTTTTGTGATGCAATGAGCCATACATAATTGCTTACTAAATCAAATGGAGTATAAGAATATGGCATCTATTTGCAAATGGAAAGCAAAGATATTTTAAAGTGATTGCTAATCGTTTTACATGTTGACAACTTTAATTCAATGAAATGCTATACATTGTGATTACTCTTAACATAGTTGATTTACGTAATTTTGAATTCTGAAAAATGTTTATATTTACATTTTTCTAGTTGCTCACAACATTAGGAATTGGTTGAATCTGTTTGGTCTTAACCTAGAATAACTATGAAGTAGATAAATCATACCTCTCTTACAGGCTTATTTTCTCAATTTTGGCTTTCTTTTTAACTTGCAGTTCAAGTAAGGAAGTTACAATGGTGTTGTTTCTAATTCATTCTTTCTAAAATGTTAATTAGTTCTCCACATTGTGCTTCATGAGAATGATATTATGATGAAGGTGCCTTGGAGATAAAAATGATTTCAAAGCTATTAAGCATACTCCTACTTATAGAATCCTAGTTTATGTGACAGCAGTGACAGTAGGAGATGTGGGACAAAAACCCAAACTCAGCACCAAGGACAGAATTTATGCAAATAGCCAACTCCTCTTATTGGGAAGAGGGGGGGAGGGGCTGGCAAACTAACCATTATGTAGAAAACGTAGCCGCCTAAGAGAATATGTCACCTTTTTGTGATTTATATTTTCTTTTTTTTTTAATGTTTAAATCAAACTCTTATAAGTTTTTATTGTTGAAAGAATTACAGATGTCCCCCTTTCCTTGCCCCACACCCCCCTTCGCCCATTTCCAACCCCACCCAGGATTTCACCACCCTATTGTTTATTTCCTTATTCATTGCATGTATGCACATAGGTTCTTTGGTTAATCTCTTCCAGCCCCTCCCTGCTTTCCTCTGAGATTCATCAGTTTGTTACATGTTTCCATGCCGCTAGTTCTATTTTATTCATCAGTTTATTTTGCTCATTAGATTTCTTGTTCATTTATTTATATTTTTAGATTCAATTGTTGATAGATATGTATTTATTGCCATTTTATTGTTCATACTAGAGGTCCAAAGCACAAAATTCGTGCGTGGTTAGGATCCCTAGGCCTGGCCAGTGATCAGGGCCAATCTGTGGGGTGACTGGTAGGGAGATCGGGGTGGGGGGACTCCCTCTGACACCTGCCTTGGCCAGCCTGGTGCTGCCTGCTCACTGGCCAGCTCTGCCCCCTGATTACCTCGCCGCTGCTGCCAGTCGCCTCCCTCTACCTGGTGACCAGCGGGGCAATTGGGGGTCTGGGCTGGCACCCAACTTGGCAGTCCTGGGGCCTGTTGGCTGCAGGCAGCTCCTACATTGAGTGTCTGCCCTCTGGTTGTCAGTGAACATCATAGAGATCAGTTGTTCCACCAGTCATTCTGCCTTTTGGTCAATTTGCATATTAGGCTTTTATTATATAGGATTTTTGGTTCTTCTTCTTTTTCTTCATTCTTTTTTCAAAAATATATTATATTGATTTTTTTACAGAGAAGAAAGGAGAGGGATAGAGAGTTAGAAATATTGATGAGAGAGAAACATCGATCAGCTGCCTCCTGCACACTCCCCACCTGGGATGTGCCTGCAACCAAGGTACATGCCCTCGACTGGAATTGAGGCCGGGACGTTTCGGTCCACAGGCCGACCCTCTATCCACTGAGCCAAACTAGTCAGGGCTTCTTTCTTATTCTTATTCTTATTCTTATTCTTATTCTTATTCTTATTCTTATTCTTATTCTTATTCTTATTCTTATTCTTATTCTTATTCTTATTCCTATTCCTATTCTTATTCTTATTCTTATTCTTATTCTTATTCTTATTCTTATTCATTTATTCTTATTCTTCAAGAATGACTTTCAACATTTCATGTAATACTGGTTTGGTGGTGATGAACCCCTTTAGTTTTTTTCTATCTATGAAGAACTTTATCTGTCCTTCAATTCTGATTGATAGCTTTGCTGGGTAGAGTAATCTTGGTTGTAGGTCCTTGCTATTCATCACTTTAAATATTTCCTGCCACACTCCGTTAGCCTGCAAAGTTTCTATTGGGAAGTCATCTGACAGTGTATGGGCACTCCCTTGTAGAAAACTAACTGCTTTTCTCTTCTGCTTTTAAGATTCTCTCCTTGTCTTTAACCCTTTGCATTTTAATTATGATTTGTCTTGGGATGGCCCTCTTGGGTTTCTCTTGTTTGAGAGTCTTTGAACTTCCTATACTTGTAAGTATATTTATTTCACCAGGTAGGGGAAGTTTTCTGTCATTACTCCTTCAAACAGGTTTTCAATATCTTGCTCTCTCTCTTCTCCTTCCCCACAATTTGAATATTGGTACTCTTGAAGTTGTCCCAGAGGTTCCTTACACTATCTTCATATTTTGGATTCTTTTTTCTTTTGGCTCTTCAGATTGGGTGTTTTTTGCTTCTTCATATTCCAAATCATTGATTTGACTCTTAGCATCCTCTACCCTACTATTCTTCATTTCAATTAATGTTATTCTTCATTTCAATTAATGTAGCCTTCATTTCTGACTGGTGCTTTTTCATGTCTTTAATGTTTTTTTTGTGTGTGTGTGTTTTTAAAATATATTTTATTGATTTTTTTTACAGAAAGGAAGGGAGAGGGATAGAGAGTTAGTAACATCGATCAGCTGCCTCCAGCACACCCCCCACAGGGCGTGAGCCTGCAACCAAGATACATACCCTTAACCAGAATAGAACCTGGGACCCTTGAGTCTGCAGGCTGACGCTTTATCCACTAAGCCAAACCGGTTAGGGCAGTCTTTGATGTTTTTACTAATTCCCTTAAAATTCTCGCTAAGTCCCTTGAAGCTCTCATTATGATCCTTGAGCATCCTTATAACCATTCGTTTTAACTCTGGATCTAGTAGTTTGCTTGCTTCCATTTCACTTAGTTCTTTTCCTGGAGATTTCTTCTGTTCTTTTATTTGTGATATGTTTTTTTTGTCACTGTATTTTGGCTTCTTCCCTGTTTTTGTTTTTATGTATTAAATAGAGCTGCTTTATCTCCTGGAATTGACAAGAGTGACCTTGTATAGTAGATGTCCTATAGGACCCAATGACTCAGCCTCCCCAGTGAGCTGGGTACTCAAGGTGTGTCCTCGTGTGGACTATGCGCTGTCCTATTGTTGAGTTTTGATTGTTGTTGGCATCACTAGGAAGAATTAACTTTTAGGCCAATTGGCTGTGAGGATCAGCTGAGACTACAGTGGAAAAGCTGCTGTGCAGAAGACACCCCTTTGAAGCAGGACTTACTTCAGTGGGGTTTTGTGCTCACTGAGTCTGCCCCTTGAGTGTGTTACTCATGGATGCATGGAGTTGCAATATGGTGTGGTCTGAAGCTGTCCACCAGGAGCACTGTCTCTGAGGCGCCCCCTGGAGGTGAAAAGTCAGCCACTGCCTGTAACCTGCTTGGGGCCAATTATCAGGACCTATAGAGCGATCTGAAGATGGCTGCTACTTGTGTTGGGCTTGGGAGTGCCCATGAGAGGCCTAACTATGAAGCATGGCAGGCTGCTGCTAGTGCCAAGCCTGGGGCCTCTTATTGAGTGGCATGGTGCTCTCTGATGCCGGCTGCTACTTGTTTGAGAGATTTTAGGAAAGTCTGTAGCCTGAACCAGGACAGGTCATTCATATGGAACAGCTGCTGCAAATAGCTTGGTGGGGCTGCAAATTGGGTGAGGCAGGAAGTCAGGGAATCACCAGGGTGGAGAAAACAGTGTGAGCCAGGTTGATTAAGGCTCAGTCATCTCTGTGGTGGGGGAGGTAAGCATAGACATAAGGACTGCTTTGAGCAACCCTGTCTGGAAGAAAGCTGCCCTGAGTTCTTGCTCCAATGCCAGATGATCCAATTTATTTCTGTATGTCTTTGGGTCATCCCCGCCCCCCCCCCCAAATAAAAGCTGCTGCTCCAGAGCTGGAACTCAGAGGGAGCAAGTCCAAGTGAGTTCGTGTGTAGATTCTTTAAGAGGAACTGTCTGGCTCTCCAGTAGCCTCACTCATCTGCAATCCTCACTGGTTTTTGTAGCCTGAAGTTATGGGTTGGGGGGGGCGGGCATTGCTTCCCTTCACAGCACTGGAACCTAGGGCTGAGAGATCTGGTGTGGGGCTCCAACCCCTTTCTCCTCATGGGAGGCCTCCACAGCCTAGATAACTCTCCTGATTTTTTTTTGTTTAATGCTCCGTATGAATGTCAGACCAGCTTGTTTTGTGCTTTGGCCCCTCCTGTCAGTTTTAATATGATTTCTTCTTTATGTCTTAAGTTGGGCTTCAATTCAGCCAAATTCAGGTGGCTCTAAATGATGGTTGTACTGTATTTTAGTTGTACTTTTGATGTGGTTGTAGGAGACAGCAAGTACTGCATTTACCTACACCACTATCTTGGTTCTTCTGGCTTATACTTTCCATCATGGGGGAAAAATTGAGAGTACAGATGGGACTTAATCAAGAAAAGGTATTTAATCACTAAATCTAATTATTACTGTGTCAATGTTTTTTTTAAAAAAAAAAACTTTGATTTAAACTGCATTTGCCCATTTTCATGTGATATATTAAATTAAAAAAATAAGGACTGCACTTACAATAGTTAGTTTTTCAATATATGCAACAAAATTTATTCTGATTAGTACAGTATTTTAAATTATTTTTAAAAAGTTATGCACAGTTTTTTTATTAATTGGCTAATATGGCAATTACGTATATTTACTTAATTACAAAGGAGTGAAACATATTTTGGTATTATACTCTTCAATTATAATTTATTTACTAGTAAGTTGGAATCTTTTATTTCTATCATGACAGATATAATGCTATTTTGTGAAAGCTATGTTGAAATGAATAAGTAATTCTTTCCTTTAAAAGTTCCTTTATGATTCTAACTTTAAGTAAACGCTTAAATCTTCAGTAGTAATATGATTATGTGATTCTTTACTCAATAAAATGGACAATTTTGGTGCTTATCTTTTTAAGTATAATCGAAGCCACAAAAATGCTTTTGGTCTTACAATTGGGTTTTTTAAAAAGAAAACCCAAACTCTGCATTTAGTATATTTCCTATAAGATGGTTTAAGTATTATAAAATGTACAGATAACCCTTACATTTTCAATATCTAAAAGCCATTAGTATCTTTAAAATATCCTAAAACGCTCCACTGGATAAACAATAGATGAATTTGCATGGTCAGCAAATTTAAACTGGTGCACCAAGACCTACCTTTTTTTCCTGCAGATATAAGGGAGCTGAAGAAGCAAGCTATGTTTCCTTTTTAGGTTACTATCACGCTTTCTAGGTTACGATATGTGTATGCGTGTTTGTGTTACGCAAGTTTCACAGGAGGCGTTGCTTGTGCCACTCCGTTTCCGCTTCCTTTTTCTTTTATATTTTGTAAGCCGTTATGAACATTTTCAGCATAAGCTGCACACAAAACAATATGCTGAAAGTTTGAAGGAAGAGGCAGCACCATCTTTCAGCAAGTCTTCAATCACTCACAGAAAACAATGTTACGATTTAGGAGATAGAATCTTCATCTTTGCTGGTCATGTTTTCAAGGAAGAGTGAGCTCACTAACATTACATGAAGGTCTGTACCTTGTTAACTGCACATTTGTTTGTTACGTGATTTATGGGATGCTCAATGAAATCTCAGCGGTATCTACTCATCATCACATTTCATTGTTAAATATACCAATATTTCAAACAATAGTTTGAGTCCAGAAAGAAAATTGACAAAGATTTCAGTGAGTAAAAATAATCAATGCATGTCTGCCTTAAAGAGAGATTTTTTAAAATCACTTTTATTCTTTTCACAAATAATGTGTAACTAGGTGCCATGTAATTGAGATAAAGACAAAAAAGCAAAACCATGTGAAATATTGACTGTGAATTAGCCTTGCGATTCTCTTGTTTTGCCTAGTTTGATACATTTCCAGTGTGTCACAGCAAGATTCTTTTTGACACTAGGGGCCCGGTGCACAAAAATTTGTGCACTCGGGGTGGAGGGAGTCCCTCAGCCCGGCCTGTGCCCTCTGACAGTCTGGGACCCCTCAGTGGATGTCCTATGATGGCCCCAGTCTGCCAGGCGCCTTTCGTGTGTGTGTGTGTGTGTATGTGTGTGTGTCACCACTGGGGACCTGCCCCCAGCCGCATCTGAGGCTCAGAGCAGTCCTCCTGTGTGTGTCTATCTGCCGGGGGCCTGCCCCCAGGCACACCATCAAGGCTTGGAGCAGGCATCCCCTCTATGTTGATCTCTCAGACTCTTGCCCTCCCCTGCATGTTGTTCTCTTTTTTGAGCTGTGGCCAGGGCTGGGTGCTGCCTGCCTCCCAAGCTTGCCTACTGCCCATCTTCCTCCAGCCACCAGAAAGCAGGGAAAACCCCGCCTTGTGGTCAGGCCAGCCTTTTCCTGCTCCCTGAT
>PVJC01025533.1:0-24677 GCA_004026665.1 Murina feae | reverse complement strand
CCAGAGGGGGAGCTAGTAGAGTGAGCTAGGTGCCAGGTGGGCATGCTGGAGTGTCCCTCTAGTGTGGGCAGCTGGTGTGGGGGGCTCGAGGGGAATGCATGGGGTGAGCAATGCTGGGCAGCTATAGGGACTGGCTGGGGGAGTGAATTAAGGGGTGAAGTAGGGGGGGTGCGGGGGGACAGTATAGTTGAGAAATAGAGGGGGAGAGCTAGTCAGGTGAGCTAGGAGGTTGAGCTACAGGGGCCAGCACGTGTGGGATGCCAGTGGGGACCTAGGTGAGTGAGGTAGAAGGGGAGTTACGGGTGGAGCTAGAGCAGGGAGATAGGGGTGCAAGTTAGTGGGGTGAGCTGGTGTCCAGCGCTAGGGGCCCAGCTTATTCCTCTCCCCTCCTCTCTCTCCCTGTTTCTCTGTTGCCTTTCATCTCCCACCTCTCGCGTGCCTGCGTTAAAACGTGGCTCAGTGTTGACCTACGAACCAGAAGATCATGGGGGGGGGGGGAGCGAGAATGGGGAACCATAGTGGGGATGTAGAGGGCTAGGTAGGTACCATGGGTGTTAGGGGCCAATCTAGGGAGATGATCCAGGGTGGCCAGCTCTTGGTGGGCCGAAGTAGGGTGCTAGATAGAGGACAAGCTGTGAGGAAAGCTAGAGGGGGAGCTAAGGGCCGCGATCTAGAGGGTGGTGTCCCCATCCTCCCCTTTGTCCCACTGCTCCCCATGACCTGTGCTTGCAGATCCTGTGCTGTATCAAACAGTGTTGCTGAGTGCATGTGCACACGTGCGTGTACATTGCCTCTGGAACTCTGACGGCAATATCACCGTCCAAGAGCTGGTTGGGCTCGGCCCTGCTCTTGCGGACCCACAGGTCTAGTGCAGGCGACGTGTCACAGCGCCCTCCTTTTTTGCAGACAGTGGCGTCCCGGATCCAGCCATGTGTATGGTCACCACGGCTGCCATAGACATCCACCGGCCCACTGTCTCCTCCGACCTCTTCTCGGTGGACGTGCCCCTGAAGCTCAGCAGCAAGAGCGCCTGGGTGAGCTCCGCCTCCGAGAGCGTGTCCTGCTCCACTGGCAGCTCTGTCACCGGGGCCCAGAGCGACAGCAGCCAGACGCTGTGCTCCTCCCACGCCTGCAGCACGGCCCGCGGGCTGTCCTCCGAGCCCAGCTCCTCCCCCCTGCCACTGTCCCCTCCACCCCAGCAGCCCTTGGCAGAGACCACGGTCCAGGACCTGCTGTCCTCCCTGTCAGAGGACCCCTGTCCGTCCCAGGGGGCCTGGGACCCAGCCCCCTTTGCCCAGCCCAGCCCAGCGGGCTCTACCCAGACCAGCCCCGAGCTGGAGCACAGGGTGAGTCTGCTCAACCAGAAGAACCAGGAGGGCTTCCCCGTCCTGCAGCTCAAGCCCACCCTCCACTTCCAGGCCGCCCCCACCCTGCACAGGTTCTCATCATTGGACTCCAAAGAGCAGACATTGCATAGGGTCCCGGAAGCCTAGAGCCCCGCTGGGCTGGGGGTGACGGGCAGGCAGCCTGGGGCCACACAAAGGACCCAAGAGCCCACCTGGCCTCTCGAGTCCTGCCGGCCTCCAGGGAGGGGACGCCAGGCCAGGAGGACACATGCCTCAGACCTCACAGCCCAGAGCTGGTGCCGCCTCTGGCTCATCAGGGGAAGGTGGTGCTCAGCTGGGGTTTTAACCCATTTTTACAAGAACCAGCCCGTGGCCCAGCCTCCGCCATCGCCTTCGTTTTGTGCCCCGGCCCCTCGGGAGCAGCACTGTGAGCTGGGGCTCTCCAGCCCCCCCCACGCCCTCTGGTCCAGGCTCCTGGGTGGAGCCCACAGTCACAGACAACCACTGAGCCCACGTTGTTCCTCATTCTCTCGTTTCCGCATGAGCCTTTCTGAGTATTTTTAAGACAAACCTGGTTTCCACCCTCACAGGACATAAGGGATGAGTTTGGAGGTGGGTGGGAGTGTCCTTGGGTAGGGGCGCCATTTTGCACACTCCGCTTTGTAATAAAAGCCAGCTACAATGAGACCAGGTTGACAGGCGTTCCCCTTGGGTCACTGGCCTCGGGGAGGTGTGCAGGCCTCACTGGGGTTGGGGTTGGCTGCTGAGAACTCACCTAGGGACCCCACCCTCCAGCAGCCCCGATGCATTTTCAGCGAGGAGGGCACCTGGGCCCAGGCGGGAAGCTCACCCTGCTCGGCTCTGACTCTGGACTAGTCCCTTCCCAGGAGGCTAGAATCCCCCCTTCCTCGCTGACAACTGCCTGACCCAGCCCCCCAACCTGGGGCTTCCTCCCTGGGATCTCGAACTTGCCACCCTGCAGCCCCAAAGGAGCTCCCTCTGCTTCCTCCACAAGCAGGCGCCAGTCCTGGCCACTCTGCCCTCCAGACCCCAGCACCCAAACTCCTTGCCATGGCCGGCCCCTTTGTGAACTGGCTTACCTGCCCCTGTGGCCACCCTTTCTCCCTCTGTCCCTGTCCACGTTGTTCTCGGTGTGAATGTCTCACGCACCCCCATCCCCCCATAGGTGGTCAGGGTGTCCACAGGCTCCTGTGGCCCCAGGAAATCCCATCCCAGGCTATGGCACCTGCTTCCCTGTCTGCCTCCCTGAGCCCAGAACCGTGCACAGGCCACAGGCATGGGCCGCATGGGACAGGTGGCTGAGCTAGAAGACACTGGGGGGTGGGGAGGAGGGGGGAGGAGACATGGGAGGCCACGGGGAGATGAGCAGCTGTCCCATGTCAAAGGAATCTGTCCAACTGAGCCGGTTTGGGGGTGTCACCTGGGACATTCTGGGTCCCCAACAGCAGAATTACAGCTCCCACTAAGCGCCCTACTAAGGCCTCTCTACACATGGGCTTTACTCCCTGGTGCCCCCATGAGATGGTGCCCCCACCTCCATTTTACAGACCAAGAGCCTCAGGTGCCTTGGGAAGCTCCTGAGGTCACACCCCAGTGAGAGGTGCCGACAGGAGCCCAGGTACGCCTGGCAGTATGCCAGGTGCATGTGCCAGGCTGCAGAGCTTTGGAAGCAAAAGTCACAGCTTCTGTCACACGAAGGGCGGAAGGCATGGCCTGACTGACAGTCTCTCGGGCAAGAGCTAGCAGGGCCCAGATGAGTGGCCTGCAGGCCTGGCTGGTTGGTGTCGCTGTCCCAAGTGGTCGAGGGGCCTGTCCTGAGCCAGAGGTGAGACCCAACCACCAGCCAGCACTCACCCCTGCTGTGGACATCATCTCCAGAGAGACCAGAAGCCTCCAAGGACGCTGCTGGGCAAGTGTCTCCTGCTTCCTGCCTCAGTTTCCCCACCTAGAAATGGGGTTGGCAGATGAGCTTTGTTGGGAATTTGCTGGTTTCTCAGGGATTACATGTTGCTGTGCAGTGCACTGTGCTGAGCAGCCCCTGGTGAGGACGGCAGGGCCAGACCAGGATGGAAGGATAACAAGTGGTGCCCCCTGCCCCTCCCCCCGCAGTCCTCGGTTGAGGTTTAAAGGGTGCACACCTACATGCCAGGGCACAGGTGTGTGGAGCCTGGAGGTGAGAGTAAAAGCTTGTGGCTTTCATGGCGCCCCTGGGGCCAGCCCTTCAGAGCCCCTCTGGTGCCCCCAAAGGGAGGAGGGCCTGGGGAACAGCGGCTGTCTCCTGGCAGCCAGCAGGAGGGAGAGGACGGCAGTGCTCCCAGTCCTTCACTTCCTGGGTGACGGGCTCTGCAGAGTGGGTGCTGCTTTCCCTGCTCTAGAGGGAAATGGTGCAGACGGTTAATTATTGACCTGCCCAGGGTACACGGCTAACTACTAAACAGGAGTGGGGGTTGGAGGGGGGATCAGACCCAGGTCTGTCGGGCTAGTTAGACGTCACACTGCCCTTGGAGAAGTGGGCACCTGGAATGAAGCCAGTGGCACAGCCAGACTGAAGTTGGCCTCCGGCCCAGGCAGCTGCCGTCCCTTAGCCACCCTCCCTGTGGGCCCTCCAGCAGGGCCCCCTCCCTGCCCAGCCTCATCCTGGAAATGGACAGGAGCCACTCCTGTGGCCAGGATGCCCCCGACATGCCAACCCTGGCAGCAGGGACAAGGCTCGGAGCCAGCAGCGATGGTGGCCAGCCCCCAAGAGAGCTGGGCCAGAGCGGGCAGGCCTGGCCCTCAGTCTGCCTTCCCCAATGACACCAGGGTCAAGGCCTCTAACCCCAACCTTGGCCTTCAGACCAAGTCACACACGCTGGGACTTGCACGGACCATGTAGCGAGTGGCATGGCGGCGACGCCCCTCAGCTCAGGAAGGCCTGGTGCTGCGCCCGGTCCATGTGGTTGGTGCCGCCTTGTCTCTGAAGGGAAGGGCCGTGAGCTCACACAAGGGGGAAGGGAAGTGCCTCCCCTTTACAAGGACACACAACCGCTCGGGTGGCACAGACAAGCCGGGGTCGCAGGGTGGAGGGTGTGGAGCCTCCCCCTCCTCAGGTGCTGCTGTGCCTAGAGGCTGCGTTGGTGCCCAGGCACCTGACGCTGGGCCCAGCCCTGCTCCTGGCTGGCTCTATGGCCCCCTTCCCCCTCCTCCCCACCAGGAAGCACACCCCCTGGGCCCGCACCAGGATCAGGCAGGACACTGGCCCTGGGATGAAGGTAATAGACCCCTCAGTGCCTGTGATTACACACCTTTCACAAGTGCTCTGGGAGCCACCTCCACTGTCATGAGAAGGGGGTGGTGCGGGGGCCACAAGGGACAGCCAGTGTGCAGACCAGGTCAGTGTCTTCCCTGGGCAGCATGGCCCAGAACAGGGAGGCCAGGCCAGGCCTGGGGAGGGCCCCATCCTCCACCGTCCTGGTGCCTCGGGACCTCGTCCACCTGCCTGCTGCCTGGGACACACTTCCTCCTGGCTGGCTTTGCTGCCCCTTCTGTATCAGCTCAGTTTCTCCTCTTGCTCCCTCCACTCACTGGGCCCAGCCAGGCCGGATGAGGTGCCGCCCCTGTTCTCCCCAAGAGGGGCTTGGGGCCTGGCATGTGGGTGAGAGCAGACTGTGGCCTCAGGGCACCACTGCTGGGCAGTGAGGCAACGGGACCGTGTGTGTAAAGGCGCAGCACAGAACCCTGGGCACACGAAGCTCTCAGGAAGAATCACCATCACATCGCGACCTGCCAGCACGTGTCCACAGGTAAAAGCCAGAAGACATCCTGAACGATAACCAAGTGCAATCTGCCATTTACACGTGATGACAACGGTGTGCAAAAGGAGACCCAGCAGGACAAGAGGCTGCATCTGCAGCAGTGAGAGAACCAGGACCAGAACCCACACGTCCTGGTACCAGCCTGCTCCGCACTCAGCCCTCTCTGGGACTCAGGCCCAGCCCAGGACCCGCCTGTCACCACGGCACCAGGGGAGGAGGCAAAGCTGGTGAAGCGTGGACAAGTGAGCCTCTCCAGGCAGGGCCTGACCGCACCCCAATCCAAGCTCCACTGAAAGGAAACACCAGCTTCCCTCCCAGTAAACCGCCCCTTGACCACTGCCCTGTGCCTCCTGACAACCAGAGGATGGAGTCCTGCAGCAGCTGGAGGATGGGGGGTGCAGAGGAAAGGCCCTGCTCTCCAGACCTGGAGTCCAGGTAGGTTCCATACCTACTCCCTGGCTGCATCACCTGGTCAGTCACTGCTCAGCCAATGACACACACTTTGGGGACCGCTGCGTTAGAGGACATGAAATGTACCCAGTGGTTCTCCATCAGAAACTTTGGCCAGAAGCTGTGGTTTGTGTTCTAGTTCTACCACTTGCTTTGGGACGGAGGCAAATCACCTCTCTTGAGAGTCTGGTTTCTCACGGGTTCCTACCCTTTCCACATCTGATGCACTTTTTAAATAAAATTACCTTATTGCCCTAACCGGTGTGACTCAGTGGACAGAGCGTCGGCCTAAGGACTGAAAGGTCCCAGGTTCGAGTCCGGTCAAGGGCATGTACCTTGGTTGCGGGCACATCCCCAGTGGGAGGTATGCAGGAGGCAGCTGATCAGTGTCTCTCTCCCATCGATGTTTCTAACTCTCTGTCCCTCTCCCTCTCTGTAAAAAATCAATAAAATATATTAAAAAATAAAAAATAAAACTATCTTATAAACCAAGGATTATAAGCAACTCTTCTTCATTTGGGCTTCCCACAAAGTATTTTCTTAAAACCTAGGCATATACTAAGTTGTGGCAGTATTTCACCCTCTCAGCTTTCTAGAAGGTTCTCAGGCAAATCGCCTTGAGGGAGCCAGATCCATCTGTTACAATCTAGGTCCTCTGGGCTTCCCAGCCTCTTAAACACACTTGTATGAGATCAAACAGCCCTTCAGGACAGAGTGCACTGAGGCAGCCAGCTCTCCCTTCCAGACAGAGAAAGAGCACTTACAGCTGGGGTTCCACACCCCAGCACACGCCCAGGCTGCCGGCACACGCTCTCCGAGCCTGAGGGAAGGGTCCCACTTGGCCTGCCTCGCCCACAGCTCTGGACCATTTCCAGCCTCCTGGGACCCATTCTGTAGCCAAAGAGCTTTCAGCCAAACCCATCCAGACACAGGCCACAAGGTTCCTGCCACAGCCTTCCAGTCACTTCCCCTCCTGCCTCCCCACCCTGCACACTCCACCGGTTAGGTTCCTCCTGGGTCAGGTCTCTGCCCTCCTCACAAAATGCCGATGGCTCCCAGGTGCAGGAGGGAGGCACACAGCTCTTCGTGGAACGTGCACTCACTCCTCTGCCTCGTTAACAGAAGGCTGAAATGCCAGAGACATTTAACGCCTAAAAGTGTCCCACAGCCAGTGAGCTCTAGGTGGGCCCCTCCACCCCCCGCACGCATCACCGGTCACTCCTGCTCTCTTCCCCATTCCGTGTCCCGTTGAACCCTCTAACACCTACGTCGCAGTGGCAGCTCTGTCACAACTTGCCTCCTCGGCCCTAGACACCTGGCCACGCCTTCCTGCTGCGAGTGCATCTGGCCCCTTGTGACTCGACCTCAGCCATGCCTGGGGCAGCAGCGTGAGTGCCGTGCTGACCACATATGTGGCGACTCACATGCCGCTGCTTTCTGAGAGCTCAGAGAGGGCCATCAGGAGGCCACGAGGACAGCCAGAGCGCACTCTGCATGTGATGTTAACAGAGTCTCTAATAATAAAAACATAACATGCAAATCGACCGAACAACCGAACAGCAGAATGACTGTCTGGACCGGACGACCACACTATGACATGCACTGGCACCATGCCAGCCAAGGCAGGTGTGATGCAATGGGTCAGGGGGCCCTCCATCACCCCATGATTGCCCTGCAGAGGGAGGCCCAGGCCACCAGTCAGCGGTGCTGTGGGGGGTGTGCGGTGTTGACCAGCAATTACCCCGCAGAGGGAGGCCCAGGCCAGCCAAGTGGTGGCACCTCATGCCTGTTGCTTGCAGAAGGAGGTGACCGGTGCAGAGGGTGGGGAGGAGGCAGTGCCACATAGATGTCAAGCAGTGTCGGCAGCAGAATGGGGCCAGCTGCTGGCAGCCGGGGGAAAGAAAGCCCCAATAGGCCCTGATTGCTGGCCAGACCTAGGGACCCTACCAGAAGGGTCCCAGGTTGCAAGAGGGCACAGGCCAGGCTGAAGGACTTTCCCCCTCACCACGGGCACAAATTCATGCACTGGACCTATCTCATCTAATAAAAGAATAATATGCAAATTAGCCCTCACTGTTACACCTAACCCACGCCCACCAGCCAAGCCACGCCCACCAGACAATCAGAGCAACTATATGCAAATTAACCCAGCCAAGATGGCGGCCGGCAGCCACAGAGCTAGAGCAATAAGGAGGCTTCATTGTACCAGCGATGGAGGAAACTGCCAGCTTCAGCTGGCTGTGGCCTCTGCTCAAGGCAACAATGTTTCAATTATAGAAGATAAACCCCAGAAACCTGCTTCCAGCCAGCCTCACCGGGACCTTGGGTCAATGGGAGCTGTGGCCAGCCTGCAAACAGCCATCAGCCCCTCAGCCAGGCTGGCCAGGCACCCAGCAGAACGCCCCCCTCCCTGAAGGGGATATGGCCAGCCTGAAAACAGCCCTCAGCCCCTCACTCAGGCTGGCCAGGCACCCCAGCAGGAACCCCACCCTGATCCGGGACATCCTTCAGGGCAAACCAGCCGGCCCCCACTCATGCACCAGGCCTCTATCCTATATAATCCTATACAATAAAAGGGTAATATGCAAATTGACCCTAACAGCAGAACCACTGGGAATGACTGGTCACTATGACACACACTGACCACCAGGGGGAGCTCTGCTCAGCCACAAGCCAGGCTGATGGCTGCCAGCACAGCAGTGGCTGTGGGAGCGTCTCGTGCCTCCTCAGCAGCACTAAGGATGTCCGAATGCAGCTTAAGCCTGCTCCCCACTGGCAAGTGGACATCCCCCGAGGGCTCCCAGAGGGATGTCTGACTGCCATCTTAGGTCCGATCGCTCGGGGAGTGGGTCTAAACCAGCAGGTGGACATCCCTCAGGGGTCCCAGACTGGGAGAGGGCACAGGCCGGGGAGAGGGCACAGGCCGGGCAGAGGGACCACCCACCCCCCCACAAATGCACAAATTTTTGTGCACCGGGCCTCTAGTAGTTTATAACAACATCAGAAAGCAACCCCTCCTTCTCCACTCCCCTCTCCTTTACAGACAAAAGTCCTATAAGCTGACAAAACTTTACACGAAACAGGAAACAATCTAACTTCAGTTAGCAAACACATTCCGCAGGACCAGGTAGAAGTCAGGGAAGCCATGGTTTTCTGAAGACAGAGGCATATTTAAGATAACCACGCGAATGGCCGTGCTTTTTTAACTCTGAATCTGCCAATCCCCTCCCCCCTCTTAGCAACTAAGTCAGGTGGACTACGATGGCGGCAACATTCACATTCACAGAGCCCTTGATGAACAAGTCAGGCAAAGGAAAAAAAATGAATTTTTACTACCTTTCTTCAATTTTCTCTCCTCTTTACGAAGCGAGGATGTTTCTGGTAGTAGTTTTAAAACTGTGGAAAGACTTTATTATATTTTATTACAGAATTAGAAAATTTCAAAAATAATTGTTTGGAACCACAGTTAAAAAGAAACAGTACCCCATAAAAAAGCATTCTGGCACTTGTTAGAATTTCCCCTCAAGTTATGAAATGCAGCTTTCCAATGATTGTTATAATAGCCATGAATATCTATGATTTCAGCAGAATACTCATATTTTTTCTTCTGAACACATGATCATGACTCATTTTTTCTTTAATAGCTCAGTCATTTCAGGAACTACCTGCAAATTAAGAAAAAAAGTAATTAGTCCACTTGAGCCTTCACTGTGACTGGTCACCCACTCCTCAGGAAGCCTTCGGAGGCCACAGGAAGTGTCAAGCCCTCCTGTGCCCGGGTCCTCCCTCACCCCCCAGCCTCTCCTGCCGCAGAGAGACCCTTCACACAGGGCTGCAAGGCCAAAAGCCCACCCACTGCCTAGGAGCTTTCTGACAGATCACAACCCTCAGAAAGACACTGCACAAAACAGGAGTCCAGCGTTTCCTGTCTGTGCCGAGTACCAGCTCCCGGCATTCTCTCCTCCCCACTGCACACCTGCTTCCCTTCAAAGGCCACACGAAGTCTCTCTCAGTTGCACCTCCTCGACCTTTTCTCCTGTCTGTCCATTTGCTCACCGTTCATCTCTCAAACACTGCTGTACTCCGAGGCACACAGAAATGAGCCGCACACTGACCACTGAACCATCACTATTAGCGCCCAGGCCTCCTGCCACCACAGTGCTGGCCCACAGGACAGTGAGGAGCAGGTGCCCAGGTTAAGAGGGTTATTGACCCAAGTCTTCCCAGTTCAGTGGCTGCAACAGGAGCTTTCAGTGTGGAGCTGCCTGGGCAACGCACAAGCTGTGTGGGAACTGCAGTAGGATGTCACTCAGCCACCGGAGCACCAGCTAAGCCGCTTGTGTAAAATATCCTTACCCAGGCTGCCAAGGGACCGTCCCCCGCCATGGCGCAGACATCCCAGCTGCACCCCCTGGTGAGTGAGCCTCTCAATTATTTAGCAGAGCTACATCCCATTAGGTGGAAATAATGTGTTCGTACAAAATTCATTAAGGAGATTGTCGACGCGTTTCTCCTGAACGTGGCTTTGTCTGCAGCCCACTGAACGGCCATGTTTGCCACGGAGATGGCAGGCGCGCGCTCGGGGCAGCAGGTGCTGGCACACTCCTCCCACTCTCCTTGGAGAATGGGCCGTGAGCGCGTGCCAGCCACTCACAGGACACGCACCATGTGCTGTGCCCAGGGAGCCCAAGGCATAGATGGTGGAGAGAGAGAAACCCCCTCGGCCCCTCTGGGCAGGAGGACATCCTGCAAGGCTTTTAAAAACAATGTGTCCTAAACCAAATTCATGTTCCGTTAGAAGAAGCTGGGCTCTCGCATGTTTTTCATGAAAAATTTAGGCTAAAAAAAGGCCTTTTTTTTACACAGCTATTGAGTTGTTTTCTATAAGATCTTAGTCCAAAACAGATAATGCTAATTTTCATTCACAATGTATGACATTTTTATAAAATGTTATTCCTTTAAACATTTCATTTTTAAAAGACAGTGTGGCCCCAGTGAGTACATTCACTAAACCACCACGTCCACTCCTCTGTCAGAACCTCTGTAATAACCACTGATGTCACCCTCATTCCCGTTTCAGCCGAGAACACAATGTGACAGGCACGATGTCTAGGCTTCTCGAGTCTGTCCAAGATGCGATCCTTTAGTCTAAGAGGCCCTGGTGCTGACCCTCCAGCTGTGGCTCCTGGTGAACTAGGAAGGCACCGTGAGAAAAGGACAGAATCAGGAGCCAGGAGGAGTTGTGTAAATAACCTGCTGAGTCATTTCCCCAAATCGCATCTCTCAGGAACACAGACAAATGAAGAAGAATGCATTTCGCTTGTAGAGACAAACGGGGAGGGCCTTCCGAGGGTGGGATGCCGGTGCTGATCCAGAGCAGCAGCCCTACTCCATCCCTGCACTACGCCCGGGGTTGTTAGTACGTCCGGGGCAGTACTACGTCCGGGGGCATTAATTCATCGGGGGCATTGCTACGTTGGGGGGGGGGCATTGCTGAGCAGCAGAGGGTCCAACCCTCCTCACCTGCACAGACATGTACTTCAGAGTCTAGTGCACTCAGCACATCAGGAGCACCTAGTGCTGGCAAGACCCAGGCAGGAGACAACCTCTTGCTGGGCGGACCACCCAGCTCTGTCCCCGGGCTGCAGGCTCTGCATTAAGGCCCACGCAGCTCCCTGTGTGAGGGGTTCCCCCTTCTCCCAGGGCTGGATGCTCCTTTCAGAGCCTCTGTTCCTGCAAGAGTGATTGCTGCACAAGGTGACCTGGAAGCCTGAAGCCCTGAGGTACAGAGAGACCAGGCCATGCAAACGGTAACCTTTCCACGTGGCCAAGTGAGAACAGGCTCCTCAGGACCCACCGCAATGCTCTCAGGGAGGATAACACGGGAGGCAGCAGCAGGGAAGAAAGACACGCGAAGTGAAGAGTGTGACAAAGGGAGTCGTGTTCCCCCCACACTCGTCACGTCAGGAAGGACGGCTTGAACTCAGCGCAGCTCGCAGAGCACACTTGTTGGGACAGAAGTGGGACCCGAGCGCCCACTCCCACGATAAGCTGAGGCGGACTCCCCAGGAGGCTGATGGGATTGTCTTCACAGAACCTGCCCAAGAGGATTCCAGGTTCATGAGATGACAAGAGCCAGATGGATATTTTACAGACAATAC
This sequence comes from Murina feae, assembly GCA_004026665.1. Taxonomy (NCBI): domain Eukaryota; kingdom Metazoa; phylum Chordata; class Mammalia; order Chiroptera; family Vespertilionidae; genus Murina; species Murina feae. The sequence continues at coordinate 12,905 of PVJC01025533.1, read as the reverse complement.
AGACTCCTTAAAGGGAAAATTAGCATCTCTATGTGGACGTCATGTATTTATTAGGACAGCTTCACCTGCAGTAGCTCAAAATTATGTACATAAATTACTGTACAGACACACAGACAAACACACAGATACACAAACACACAATGTCTCCCTCTAACAGCTTCCTCCATGATCAAGTCAGAGATGCTCGGACGTCAGGAGAGACGACAGCCACCAGCAGTGCCGGCTTACCTTGAACAGATCTGCAACTATCCCATAATCTGCCACTTGAAAAATGGGAGCCTCAGGGTCTTTGTTAATTGCCACAATTGTCTGTGAATCAGAAACGAGAAGTTTGGTCTTTGTCAAGAAAACAGACCATGTACATGGATAGTTCTGTGCTCCCTTCCCCATGACAAATGGTAGGACTTTCATAGTCTGATTTCCGTACAGGCCACACAACAGTGTCACTCCCAGGCCTGGAGGAGCCCCTCAGAGTGATGGGCATCAACTCCTAGGAAACTACGCCCAGAGGAATAGGCCATCGGAAAGACGAGGGGTCAGAGACAGTAAACAAGGGTTCCCCTCTGAGCCTCAAATCCAAAGTCACAGGGACAAACCACGTGAGTCACAGACTCCAATCTGGGTGGAGGTGTCTCTCTGCTGGGCACATGGAGCCCTGCCCCCTGCCCCTGGCAGAGGCGTGTTTAGTGGCTGGGTAAGGATTTTCCTGGCTAAGCATCTGACAGCTAATCACCGAAGAGCTTTTTCATCTTTCACAGGAAAGTCACATTTTTTTTAGTTTTGTTTTGTTTTTTAATTGATTTCAGAGAGGGAAGAAGAAGGAGAGTTTCGAGAAACATCGATGATGAGAGAGAACCATGGATCAGCTGCCTCCTGCACGGCCCCTACTGGGGATCGAGCCCATAACCTGGGCCTGTGCCCTTGATTGGAATTGAACCCGGGACCCTTTAGTCCGCAGGCCGATGCTCTATCCACTGAGCAATACCAGCTAGGGCTCAAAGTTACTTTTAAAGAAATAGCAAGGAACCACAGAAATATTTAAGAAAAAATGATTTGGGCTGGTTAGTTTTTCAGATTACTAAAAGAATATTTCTGAATTATCAACTATACATACTAGTAACTATGATAAAACCTTGCTTACACTCTAGAGCTTTCTTTTTATGTCCTTAAAAATCCGTGATCTTCTTCCTTACGGAGTTTTAAAAGCAGATTGTATTCAACCATATCAATATGCATACTGTTCAAAAGTGCTTTCATTACATTGACTCGTTTGATATAACACACCTCATATTCTTTCAACTAAATCACAATGCTAATTACAACTGCAGCTATCAGGTTTATGAAAGCAACTGTCAGATTTCAGCCAGTCACTCTGAAATTCTGTTCCAGAGCTTAACCAAAAGGACAACCAGACTGTTGTGTCTCCCACGCTAGACAGTGATGACAGGGGCTGTGTCTCTCAGCTAAGCATCCCAGCATGCAGTGCAAGTACGTGCTGCATAAACATTTGCCGACTGCGTGGACAGACCAAGTCTTGGCTCAAGTTATTCCTGTGGGTTGGTCCACAGCACTGTCCTCACTTCGGCTGCTCCCTGTGGCCTGGGCGTGTGCTGCCTAGTCCGTCTCTCGCCCATCCAGCCCTGGGGCGCGGAGCAGGAACTTGCACCAGGATCCTCTTGGCAGGCATCTCTCGTTTTCAAGAAGCAGGACTCTGGGTGTTTGAACTGGCCCAGCTAAGAATATGTCCTACGGCTGCTGGTTGGAGTGTTTTTTCCCTTTAATGCAGCAGTAAAATTTTCCCCGTTGGCAGTGCTGTTTTCAGAACTCAGTGAAGAACCTGCCATCCGACAGTGAAATCTGACTGGTTTTGAGGCAATTCATTTAGAGGTTAGAGCAGGTAGTGCATGTATCCTTTCAAGGCAGAAGTTAAACCTGTTAAAACTTTTATTGCCTTTTATATCAAACTTCCATCCGAATGGATGAAAGCTGGAGTGTCAGAAGCATCTGACTTCGTGAAAGACTACGTTCATAATGCAGACTGTACTCTGTCATGATGGGTCAGTGTGCCGTGTTCTGAGAGATGCTCCCAGAGCCACTGCACAGGACTTCCAGACATGTCCAAGCATCAGGCTAGCACCACGGTTCCCTCTGCACTGTACCTTTAAGCTGCTGCAGTATCAGACACTCCAACTCAGAATGTGTCAGTCACACTTTAGCAGCACCCCAAGAAGAGGGCCTTTCTAATGTATGGGGGGTGGTACTCTTAGGGCACCAGGGTGAAGCAGACAGAGATTGAGTTGTTTTCACCCCACATTTCCTATCTACAGACTGTCACAGCTGAAAGGGACCTCAACACGTGCACTGGGCAGGCAAGGAGCTGAGGTGCACACAGGACAGGACACACCGAGGTCGGCTAGCGTTGGAGCTGGACTCAGGGTCAGGCCTTTTCCAGGCACGGCACTGCCTCTCCTACACCCTCAGGCCCCAGGTCTATATGAACGGTTGAACTCCACACACTGTGAGATCAAATTTTATAAATAGGAAATGTTATCCACTTAGCAGCACTACTGTTGTGCCGTTACCTTGCTGTCTTTCATCCCAGCTAAATGTTGGATGGCTCCAGATATTCCGACAGCAATATACAGTTCCTGAAAGAAGAGAGGCCATATCATTAGTATGTATTTATGTTACAGAAAAGGACATTCATTAAACTGTTACTAACTCTCACATGCAGGACACCCAGGCCGACAAGTTCTACTGTAAAGACACTGTCTCACTAACCCTTTCCCGACACATTCTCAAAGCAGCACTGGAAAGGGTCACAGTTCTGCGAGTCCTTCCGACACACACATCCACATCAGAACTCAACAAGTCTTCAAAGCCTCTCCAGCCCTAGCTGTTTGGCTCTGTGGATAGAGCGTCAGCCTGCAGACTCAAGGGTCCAGGTTCAATTCCAGTCAAGGGCACATGCCCGGGTTGTGGGCTCGATCCCCAGTTGGGGATGCGTAGGGGTAGCCAATGATTCTCTCTCATCACTTATGTTTCTCTCTCTCTCCTCTCCCTTCCTCTCTGAAATAAATGAAAACATGTATTTTTAAAATCCTCTTCATGTGCATCATAAAGTACTAATAACAGTGTTGATTCATCCCCACAGTGAATGTCCGCATAAATGTATTATCAATGCCATTTTCTTTAAACCCCCCAGGAAGTGAATGCTGTTGGCTGACATTAACCATGTCACAGAGGAAGTACCAGATTCTGGGCCAAACCAACCAAGTCAGGTGGCTCCGGGGCCTTTCCTTCCTTATCACCAGCAGCGCAGACAGGCCCATGCAACCACAGGGCCTTGCTGACTGTCCTGCAAACAAGGTTTCTGAATAAATAAAAAGCATTAGAACAACAGCTGAGATGAGTCCTGGGTCCTGGGTGCTTTCTGAGATTGGTGGCTCTCAGGCAGAAAGGGAGGCAATTAGAGGGTATTGTCGGATGCCTTCTCATGGCATTTCCGTATCTCAATATAATCACCTCTAGTACCAAACCCTCCACAGGAGGCCATGGAGCACCCTATGTGGGCCAAGGCCACCCTGCCCTCAGACACTTTCCTCTAAATCAGACAGTGAGTAAGAAAGATAACTTGGAGAGAAAATGAGAGGCATTTTCCGGAGAGAGAGGGAACAGCAATTAAGGGCTCGGCGTGGTGAGAGGAAGAAGGGGAGAGACACAGAGGAAGGCGGGGGGTCCTGGTGAGATTGAAGCCCTAGCGGCCTTGGAAGGAGGGAACCCAGAGGAGGGCGCACCCAGGACGGCAACAGCTGCAGCAGCACGGCTGTCACTCTCCCCTCAAGAACAGGGACGGTGGGAGGAGTAAAGCTCAGGGCAGCAAAAGGACAGGGTTTCTCTGAAATACAGAGAGACAGCACTTCACTGCACACAAGGGCTGGCAGAAAAGGCACCAATCCCTCCTCCTGTCAAACCTGGACAGACTGCAGCTGCAGACTCACCACAGAACAGGGGCTGAGATCTAAACCCTGCGGCTGAGACAGAGCTGCCGCGTCAGGGCAGTTCCACGGAGGCGGCAAGAGCACCCTGTCCTGTGGCTACGAGCCAGGCTCTGGAATCTCGCTGCCCAGCCCCTGACAGACACGTGACTATGGACCAGCTCTCTAGCCTCTGGGACCCAGCTTGCTGGTCTAAAAAATCTGTTATGAGAATCCCTACTTCACAGGTTACTGTGAGGCTTGTTCTTAGCTTAGAGCCCAGCTTCCCGAGACCCCGACGGCCACTCGCGTGAAGGTGTGGTTTCCTCGGCGCACAGGTGGCTGCAGAGCTCTGTGCAGAGCTGAGCAGCATGGACACGGGGGGCGGGGGGGGGGGGACGGACGGACTCTGGAGGGAAGTATGATTCCTCTCAGTCACTGAACATCCACAACCTTTTCAGTGTACGAGATGACACCCCAACTTAGACAGCCAGGACACAGAGCTTATTCTTATATTAAATTAACTCCTGGAGGCCCAGTGCATGAAATTTGTGCACTGGGGTGGGGTCCCTCAGCCCGGTCTGCACCCTCTCGCAGTCCGGGAGCCCTTGGGGATGTCCGACTGATGGCTTAGATCTGCCCCCCAGCAGTCGGACATCCTTTGCCACCGCCGCTACACTCACCAGCCGTGAGCTTGGCTCATAGCTTCTGGCTGAGCAGCGCTCCCCCTGTGGGAGAGCACTGATCACCAGGGGGCAGCTCCTGAGTTGAGCATCTGCCCCCCAGTGGTCAGTGTGCGTCATAGCGACCAGTTGTTCTGCCATTCAGTCGATTTGCATATTAGCCTTTTATTACATAGGACTGTATTATTTTCCATATGAACAACTGTAAACCTACTTCTGTCCCATATATACAGGGTTTGGTGCCATATTGGTGGTCCTAGAACGTACACTCTGTGGATAAAGGATGTGGGGTGCATTGAACAGTAACACTTAAGATGACAGAAAATCAGTAAGCTAAGATCTCAACTCAAGAAAGTTGAAAATGAGCAAGTGTAAGAAACCACTGGTTCCATCACGAATGTCTATTTATATAAAAGCCTACGCGACCATCAGACCGGTAGCTGTGATGCGCACTGACCACCAGGGGACAGACACTCAATGTAGGAGCTACCAAGCTACAGTCACTTGGCAGCTGCGGTTCTCAGGTGGCGCATTCAGACAGAGAGGAGGGAGATCGATTCCAGAGTGCATCTCCCAAGAACTGCCCTTTTGCAATCCGGGACCCCTCAGGGGATGTCCAAGAGCCGAGTTGGCCTGATCCCTGCGAGCCAGGCTGAGGGACCCCACTGGTGTACAAATTGGTGCATCAGGCCTCTAGTCACAAAATAAGGCCAGAGAGAGAAGGACTCAGGTCCTGACTCTTCCACTTACCATCTGTGTTCTTGGGAGAGTTACTTAACCTCTCAAGGGTTCAACTCACATGTGAAACGGAGGTAAACACAAGCAGCTAATAGGAGTGCTGTGATTATCAAATAACACCATGCATGTGAAGTGCTCACAATATGCTCGAGTGCTACTAGTGCTGTCAGCATTACCTAATGATCACAAAACCTTTAAACTAAAAGTTATGACAGTCAGCGATCATATGAATTCCACTTTACTGAGTAGGTTAAACTATTCTTATTACCATGACATAGTTCTCCTGGGATAATGTATTGTAAAAATGTCATTGATTCCTGTTGGTTCCTTTTTTGCATTAAAATATATATATATATATATATATATATATATATATATTTTTTTTTTTTTTTTTTTAAATTGATTTCAGAGAAAAAGGGAGAGGAAGAGATGAGAGATGAGAGATGATGAGAGAGAATCATTGATTGGCTGCCTCCTGCAAGCTCCTCATTGGGGATCTAGCCTACAACCAGGGCATATGCCCTTGACCAGAATCGAACCTGGGACCCTCCAGTTCCCAGGCCAATGCTCTATCCACCGAGCCACACTGGCCAGGGCCTTTTGTGCATTTTTTAAAGGAAAGCTATAAAGTTATAATTTCTGCCCAACTTCCTAGACAGTGGTGGTTGAATGTGGGGCAAATTTCTTTATAAAATTCTATCACAGTCTTTGTACAGGGATACATATCCCAGATACACATCATCAAGACATTAAGTTGGTCATATAAAAATATATGAGAGGTAAAAATTACACAAGTTTATGATATAAACCCATACACCGACTCTGGAATTGGGACAGTATTCTGCCTGCAGAAACTTCAATATGCTTTACTTTAAACAAAGTAGAAAGATTTAAACATTTAGTTTTTTATTTACATGAAACATGAATTTGAGTGGAGTGGTTAAATCTGGATCTGTCAGAGCCGAAAGGCCAAGCCAATATTGCTTCATCTCTTTAAAAATGAGGTTTAAAATTTCTTTTCTACCAACAGCCTCCCTTTCTGGACAAAGTTGGGGAAGAAATATTAAAAACTACATTTCTTCGCAGATGAAAATTTAAAAAGACATTCTAACTAAATTCTGACTGAAGTCCAGAGATCCAATGCTACGTTCTCAAAGTACCTGTCACTCACTCTCTGCGACCGGACAACAGTTTTACAAAATGGCAAGCTGTCTCTCAACCTTCCTTACTCAGAAGACTACAGAGGCATAACCTTCAACAGCAACTGTTCCAGCTGAAACATAACACACATATACCGGACAACTGTCGGGTTAGGAGTTAAATGGAATTTATTACAGCAAATAACGAGGAGTAGATGAACCTAACTACACTTTCTAATTACTGTAAGTCTCCTGCGCGTTAATATCGCTATATTTCATCTTGCTGCTCATTTAAAAGGCCAAATTATTTCTTACGTTTGCCAAAATGTGGTTAAGTCTCTCTTCTTTTTGGAAGAGGCCTCAAAATGCAAAGCACAGTGATCTGTGGCTCTTTCCTCAAAGAGCTCCCTTCCTGTGCTACCAACTCCCAGGCAGGGCTGTGGCTCAACGGAGCCTCACACCAAGGGACGTGACCCACACTTCAGTTTGAAGCTCCAAGTACTAGCAGGTTCCATCCATCAAAGCATGCTCCTGGCGAGGACAGCACATCAGTCATCACAGTTACACGCGCTGTCTCGGAGATGCCAGCAACCACGCTGTACTTTATATGTGTGATAGCAATTATGACAATCACTCAAAGAAATGGATATTATTTTCATTTTATAGATGAGAAAGCATAGCCTCAGGCAGGGTGAGTTGTCTAAGGATTATAGCCACATAGTAAAAGGCAGGATTCTTAACCCAAGTTTTTTAAATTCGGTACTTTCTCTACTACAGCACAATAGCTCGTATTGTGACAGTAGGTTTAAGTGAAGTCACTAGTCTATTAAAACTCTACTATATACATTTATCGAGAGAAAAGTCTCTGAAGCCAGATGAGATGAGCAGCTAACTTAGGTTTATATACAAGAAGTATCATCCATTCTAGCTACCACTGGGTTTTCTCCCATGCTGCTAAGTACCAGTTGGTACATCATCTCCGGGTTCCTTATGCTGAATAGGGACACAAGCTTCACCCTGCAGCTTTCTCTCTCTGCCAATCACTCTGTCAACGGAACACTTCTCAGCCAGGCCCCCACACGCAAACCAGTGACAAGGCCGTCAAGGAGACGGACCCAGAAGTGGCAAGACTTGGAAATTATTGCTTGTCACTGTTGTCGATGCTTGCTTTAATTTACATCCCTATACCGAAAACTAGCTAATACTTTCAGATAAAAAACAATTCTGATCTGGCTTTCAGTGACGTCAATATCTGGCTCCCAATAACTGCTAACGGGAAGTCTAGAGGCAAAGGCAGAAAACATTTAGAAGGAAGGGCCGCGGCCCTTGCCCAGCCTCTGGGGGGCTCTCACATGAACAGGCCTTCCTAGACTCGGTGCTCATTAGGCAGAGGATGTGACACTTGAATTCGGTCAAACATGTTTTGAAACCCGAAACCCAGCCTTGGAAAGGAGCTTCTCCTATTCTTCCTGCTGGATCACTCCTTCCCCAGGAGGAGCCGAGTGAATGACTCCCTCCAACTCCCCGGTGGGGACATGCCCAGAGCAGATGGCTGTTCACACACCAGGAGCATATGCTTCAGCATGTACTCCACTATTTTTTTCAAAATGTAAACTAATAACCCAGTTGCTCAAATACAAAGTTAAAAGGATTTTAAAAAAATAAGGACATTAACTATATTGTGGCTCACAATTCAAAAAGTTTAACTATAACTCAGAAAAAGTGAAAATTCCAGCTCTTAGCCTTTTAGTACCAGTTTATAATTATAGGTTTTGATTACACAGGATGCATAGGACTTGAAATAAGGTTTTCTTAAGAGAATTTTTTACAGTAAATTATAACTTTTAATACTGAACTACTTTGCAATTAAGTGCTTAGTATTAACTTGAGCTTCTACATTATTTCACACATTTTTCAGTGTGGGAAAATATTCCCCAAGTATACTTAGAATGAGAGAAAGCCAAGTATATTATTAGATACATTGTTGAAATTATTCAGATTAATTTATATTGAAATACCTGGGTAAATGACACCAAAATACTTAGATATATAACCAATCTAGTGCAAACCTTTGCATTTCAGCAGATTAAATAAACAATTCGACTACAAATATTTTATCATTAAGGCTTCCCAAGTTAGTCAGGACATGCTAAATTGTACAGACCAGTGGAGAACACTGGCGCAGTGAGGAGCTCTAAGGCTGGCTAAGCAATCCCTACACTTACCAACGAGAAGGAGAAAAAAAACGAAGCCCCAGGAACAGCTCACCAGAACCAGCTTCCAAGTAATACTCCCTTCACGCACCAGGCTGCTCCTTCCTAAAATCACTAGGAAAAGCAGGCCACTGCTTCAGCACAGCCTTTCTTGATGTTTAGTCTAAAATTATGATAAGCCCTTAGCTGGCATGGGTCAGTGGATAGAGCATCGGCCTGTGGACTGAAGGGTCCTCGGTTCAATTCTGGTCAAGGGCACAGGCCCAGGTTGCGGGCTCGATCCCTAGGAGGGAGTGTGCAGGAGGCAGCTGATCAGTGATTCTCTCTCATCATGGATATTTCTCTCTCTCTATCCCTCTCCCTTCCTCTCTGAAATCAATACAAATATATTTAAAATAAATAAATAATAAAATAACGATAACTTCCATGCCAAGGAGCTCATGAAAACTACAAAGTAACCAGAGAAAAAGAGTTTGGAGGTTCCTCAAAAAGCTAACCACAGCCCTAGGCGATTCTGCTCAGTGGTTAGAGCATCAGCCTGCAGACCGAAGGGGCACAGGTTCGATTCCGGTCAAGGGCAGGTACCTCGGTTGCAGGCTCAATTGCTGGCTCTAGTCAGGGCACACGTGGGAGGCAACCAATCAATGTGTCTCTCTCACACAGATGTTTCTCTGTCTCTCCCTCCCTCCCACTCGATCAAAAAAATCAATGAGAAAAATATCCTCGGATGAGGATGAAAAACAACAGAAAGCTACATATAGAATTACTACATGGGGGTGGGGGGTGGGCAGCAACCCCACTCCTAGGTGTAGAACCTAAAGAACTGAAAACAGGGACTCAAACAGGTACTTGTATGTGAATGTTTACAGCAACATTACTGACAATGGTTAGAAGGTGAAAACAAAACAATCCAAGTGTCTGCCAACAAATAAATGAATAAACAAAATGTTTATCGAAATTATTCAGACATTTTTCAGCCATAAAAAGGAATAAAGTTCTTACACACACTATAATACAGATGAAATTGAAATCACGCTAAATGGAGTAAGACAGTCACGAAAGGACCAGTAATGTATGATTCCACTCTTATGAAATACCTACCAACACAGGCAGAATCGCAGTGCTATCCAGGGATGGCAGGGATGACAAGGGGCTGGGGTGGAAAGGAGGAGGAGCTACTCTGTAATGGGTGTGGAGTTTCTCTGTTTGGGGCCATGAAAAATATTGGGTATATAGTGATGATGGCTGCACAACATTGTGACTGTTATTATTGCTACTGAATTGTATACTTAAAAGTGACTAAATGGCATATCTTGTTAGATTTCACAACAATCAAATAGTCATTGGAAAGTTATCACACTATCAGAAAACTTCACACAATTCTCCATCTTTTAAAAACTGATTTCTAGAATCTTATGTTTTTGCCAATTATAAAATTTAATTAATACAATGTTTTTAAAAATGACAACAACAATAAGGGGGAAAGGGACTACAGGATCTATGTGAATTCTCTGTCCTATCTTTGCAACTTTTCTGTAACTCTAAAACTGTTCTAAAAAATAAAGTTTATGGGTGGGGGGGGGGGAGGGAAGCCAAGCAGATTTGTGAAGTTCAGCCTAAGCTACAGAACGATTTCCTTTTAGCACTTTCTAGAGTTAAGTTAAGTTATTAAAATATCCTTTTGTACAAGATGTTAGTACTCATGTCTTGGACCCTAAAGTGAACTAAGGGATGGAATCACTTATGCTAAATGACCAGTTATCCATTGAATAAACATTTCCTTCTAGTGCATGTCTTATGTTCTCTGACGTTCATGTGCATGTTTATTAATATTAGAAGTCAAAGATACAACCAATATTTAGCAAATAAGTTTTTAACTACTGCACAACCAACCTATGTGCCCAAAGCCCCGTTGACAATCTCTGCAGCCTCTCTTGTCCTTTCGGCTGCACTGAGGACGGACCCCCCGCCACGCAGTTCCCTCTGAGAAGCCCCACGCTCGGGGTGCTTGTGGCCGCCGGGTCCACACAGCACTGCTCCTGGCTCTCTCAGGACGAAAACATCAATTGCTTTCAGCTAAATGCACTCACATATGAATATTTTAGTGCAATTTAATGCTTCTGTACAACCCCAAAGGAATAAAGCATCAATTTGTGAACACAGTTCTCTGGGAGTTAAAAGGCAAGCTGGATAATGCAGTATGAAAAGGACTGTCAATCTGTAGCTTTTTAGCAGGTCAAAACAGCAGTCCCAGCTGTATACAAATAACTCTATAAAGTTTGTTCCTACACAGATTTTCTGTTATCGATGAGTTTTCAAAAAAGAGCCCCAGAATCAAAATTTCTTGTGTTGATAAATTCTCCCAAAATTGCTTCTTCATCTAGTAACTTTTTGCTTACTATCAGAATTATAAATGGCCCCTGATCTGTTAGTGACATACCAAACATAGACAAAGCAACCCACTACCATGAAGATGCATCAACGCAAAAACCCATTTCCCTGGCGACAGGTAACAGATTCTATGACGCAACATGCCTCTCTAAGGTGACCAGATGTCCCGCTTTTGGCGGGACAGTCCCGATTTTTAACAGTTTGTCCTACGTCCCGCGGCATTTAAAAAAAGTCCCCATTACTCTTTGTAATATTTTAAGTAATAATAAAAAAGAAAAAAAAAGACACCCCCCCCCCCCCGCCGGTCAATGGTGTACCGCTTTAAATCTGATCACCTTACTCTAGCCTGATGGTTAGGAAGGTAAAGTCAGCAACAGCTTCTGCAGCTCTAACAAATGTAAGCTGGGAACTGCCACTGGCCAAGGCTTAAAAGTCATTCTAATTCTAATCATGGCATAAATCTGACATTATATTAAGCTCACAAATATTAATGTGCTAACAACATCCAATGACATTATCAGAAATCAGTTAAAGAAACAAGAACTCAGCAGTATCTGTTCATTATTTCAAAAGAAAAAAAAAGTCTCTTAGCAAATGAGGATTTGTAATAGTTAACTGCTGGGCACAATTTTAAGTGTTTTACACATATTAACTCATCAAGACCTTATAACTACCAAACGAAACAGTGACTATTTTTTATTGATTTCAGACAGGAAGGTAGAGGGAGAGAGAGAGAAACATCAATGATGAGAATCATGGACTGGCTGCTCCTGTACGCCCTCTACTGGGGATTGAGCCTGCAACCCAGACATGTGTCCTGACTGGGAATCGAACCGTGACCTCCTGGGTTCATAGGTCGATGCTCAACCCTGAGCCCCGCTGGCCAGCCCGACACAGTGACCATCATCCCCACTAGACAGGTGACAACACAGTACAGAGAAGTTCAGTGGTCTGTCCAAGGTCACACAGGAAGCCACTGGAAACACCAAGAGCTGGGCTCAGGCAACCTGACTAGAAAGTCTAAACTCTTAACCCCTTTTAACTACTACATACAGTCTACTGTAGGGAACTTCTTTAATCTGATAAAGAATGTCTACCAAAAACAGACAGCAAACATACCTAGTAGTGTACTGGTAGAGGGATTTCCTTGAAAATAAGAATAAGATGTTTATCATCACCACTTTACCTAATAATATCCTAGGAGCCATAACTGACACAGTAAGAAAATTACACAAAATTTCATTATTCCCAGACAGACTGTGTATGTATAACCTCAAGAGAATCTACAGAAAAATAAGAGCAATGTGTAAATATCAATTGCCTTCCTATTTATCTACATACCTTTATAAAGAAATTATGACACCATCTAAATAAATGGAGAGATAAAATCATGGTCACAGATGGAAGACTAAATATTGTGAAGACGCCGGCTCTCCCCAAATTAACTTATACATCCAATGTTCCTCACTTGAATATTTGCTACCTGAATATTATTGCAACTTGTGCTTTTTAAACGCAGAAGTCACTGTAAAATGGGGGGAAAAGGCTGTAATGGATTTGCATGAGTGCACATTTATGGTGCTTATGTGTCTGCAACTGTATCTCAGCTGTTTTCTGACAGGATCCTATTTTATGTTCACATTGGATGACCACAAGTAACAAGAAGCCCAACTCAGCCACTTGGAGAATTGTAAATGTCACTGCTTACTCTGAGGCTTCAAAGCATGAACAGCATGTCTTTCTGGAGCCCCAGGAGCCAAGCAG
>PVJC01025532.1:0-24693 GCA_004026665.1 Murina feae | reverse complement strand
GGGGGGAGGGGAGGGTCCTTCAGCCCAGCCTGTCCCCTCTCACAGTCTGGAACCCCTCAGTGGATGTCCTATGGTGGCCCCAGTCTGCCAGGCGCCTTGTGTGTGTGTGTGTGTGTGTGTGTGTGTCGCCACTGGGGACCTGCCCCCAGCCGCATCTAAGGCTTGGAGCAGTCCTCCTGTGTGTGTCTACCTGCTGGGGGCCTGCCCCCAAGCTTGGAGCAGGCACCCCCTCTATGTTGATCTCTCAGACTCTTGCCCTCCCCTGCATGTTGTTCTCTTTTTTGAGCATGGCCAAGGCTGGGTGCGGCCTGCCTCCCAAGCTTGCCTACTGCCCATCTTCCTCCAGCCACCAGAAAGCAGGGAAAACCCCGCCTCGTGGTCAGGCCAGCCTTTTCCTGCTCCCTGATCCCCGGAAGGGACCTGGGGAGCCGCCAAGCAGGCCCTCAGCCCCCAAGAGCTTGCTTTCCCACTCCCCAGTGCCCCCCAAAGGGCCTGGGGAGCCGCCAAGCAGGCCGCCGACTCTTTCCCACTCACCAGTCCCCTGCTGCCTTCCTTTCCCACTCCCTGGTACTGCCAAGGGGTCTGGGGAGCCGCCAAGCAAGACCCCGGCCACTTCAGCCTTGCTTTCCTGCTCCCCAGTGCCCCACAAAGGGCCTGAGGAGCCACCAAGCAGGCTGCCAACCCTGCCGCCTCTTTCCCACTCACGGATCCTGGGTCCTGCGCTGTTCCACCCTGCAGCCGCTCTGTGCACTCGGGAGGTCCCTCATCCCTGCCTGTGCCCTCTCACAGTCTGGGATCCCTCTGGGGATGTCCACCTGCTGGCGTGCCTGACCAGGCTGGGTGAGGGGGTGATGGCTGTCTCCAGGCTGGCCAAGCCCCCAGGAACATCCCTCACCCCATTGGGTTGTGGCCAGCATGGGTGACGGGCTGATTGGCGCTTTCAGGCTTTCAGGCTGCCCACAGCTCCCATTGACCCAATGTCCCAGCAAGGCTGGCTGGACGCAGGTTCTGGAGTTTGTTTATCTTCTATAATTGATGCTGTTCCTTTAAGCCGGCCTACTAACGAAGCCTCCTCTCTGCTTCACCTCGCGGTGTCTATAATGAGACAATGTTACTCTTAGGCCTGCTGTTTCCTTCAGCTCTGGAAGATTCTATGATTGTTATTATGTTGCAAACGTGTGTTTTGCCAGAGCCAGTTTAAGCGGAGCGGGCGCAGTTTCACTTTCACTCCTGCCGCAATGGAAGCTGCTGTTTACTCAGGTCCGTGAGTGGCGGCCTCCATGTTGGCTGGGCTAATTTGCATACAGCCGCTCTGATTGGCTGGCAGGCGTGGCTTACCCCGTCTCGGAGAAACGGTTAATTTCAATATTATGTTTTTATTAGTTAAGATATGTGTGTGTGTGTGTTTGTGTGTGCGTCCATAAAGCTTTGGTGAGGATTAATGAAATAGTATAGAACGTAGATAAAGCACTTAGCTTAGTTCCTGGAACATAGTAAGAACTCAAGAATGATAACTATTTTGATTACTAAGTTGAAGACTTTTGTAGCACTTAGATGTTATATTTTGAAAACAGTTACTAAATGCTTCGATTTTCCACATTTCTGCTTTGAAGTAGCAGCATTGTTTATATTGCTGGATTTTTACTCACACTTCAAGTCAGAATCTACCGATTGATGCGAATTATTTTCTCTTACTGTGTTGGACACTTAACGGATCATTCATCCTTTGATTTTCAAAATCCAAAAAACTTTATAAAGATTTAGGGAAAAATAACAATGATATCAATGGTTTGTTTTCACTTTTAAAAACAAACGTGATATACTTTATCTTGTCTGCTTATCCCTTTTACCTGAAATGCAAAAGCAACTGGAAATAGCTTTCCCTTCTTCCCATCTCACTACCAATGACCCAGAACTAACAGTTTCATTTTGAACTGGCTGCTTTTCAAAGCTTTCAAACTCTGAATACCCTTTCAATTGAGTGTGTATTTATGCTGGGCATTGTTTTACTTACAGAATAAAAGGCTTGTTCCTGCTGCCCCTGCTGCCTGGCCTTAGGCTGCATTGAGCATGTGCTTATTAACAATCTTTAAATTGCTATGGACCTGAAGACATCACCTCCCTCTGTTAGAAGGACATCATGCTGAGCCATTTGGAGTGAGTGGTGATAGATTTTTCCCCAAATCATCCATATAATCTTACTTGGTCTCCTTTGTGGCTGGAATATAGTTTAACGTGGTGACCATTTGGGAGATTGCTGTCAAATACCGTTTATCTTTCTTTGTCATTAAAAGTCCTAACTGGGATCAAAACACATGATGTCAACCAATGCCTCTCAAACTCGAATGTGCACACAAATTGCATTTTGAGAAACCTGTTAAGCACAGATTCTGATGCTACAGGTGTGGAGTGAAGACCTCGATTCTGCGTTTCTAGCAAGTTCTCAGGGGATGCTGATGCACTGGTCTGCGGACCACATTGCAGCAGCACGAGGCTCAGGGAGTGGTTCTCAGTGTGGTCACGGGCCCAGCAGCATGGAACTCACCTGGGAAATTGTCAGAAATGCAAATTCTCAGGCCCTGGATTTCTGAATTAGAAACTCTCTGGTGAGGCTCCTAATCTGTGTTTGAACAGCCCTCTAGGTGACTCCAAAACACACAAAGTTTGAGAACCACCTCTGCAGACAATAAGTCTGCTTCCCTAGTTGGCCTACGTGTTGTTAGTTCCCATGAGGAAAGGAACTAAGGTTGCCTTGGGTGTGAGACCCCGGGTCTGAGTCCAGGCAGGGCAATGCTCAGTTAACTGCCCTGTCTGGCCTCAGGAAAGAAACACAGATCGGCCCACACTGGCAAATGGGCTTTGAGGAGACAGAGCTTGCCAGGCTGCTGGCTGAAACCTATTCAAGTAGATACATTCTCTATACCTCGTCAAGCATTGACACCAGCACTCAGCATCAAGGAGGTCTGACATGAGTTAACAAAGTGCTTAATTGCCCAACTGAGGAAATAGGTACGTGATTATGGTATCTGCAAAACAGGAACATAAAAATAATGAGAAAAATATTTTGGAAATAATTTAACATTTCAATAGAAGAGCATTAAAGTAGACATCATGGGGAAAATCCCATTAGTCAATTTCTTCACCCTCATGATACTGTGTAATGTGGCTTAGTATAATTTCTGGAATCAAACTGCCTGTCTCTAAATCCTGGCTGTACCATGGGCTAGCTGGGAAACCCCAGGCAAGTTATCTCTCATTGCCTTGGTTTTCTCATCTGTAAAATGAGGGCAATGATGTGTTATGAGAATCAACCATTGCATTAGTATATTTAAAACTCTTAGAATAGTGCTTGGTATTCAGTAAGTGCTTCATAAATATTTATTTTTATTACGTGTGAACAGAAAAGGAAGAAGGCTCTCACATTTTTTTTCAATATTCAGGGTCTTAGAAGAATCAATCTATTCATCGATAGAACTTGACACAGCTTGTGACAAAAGTTAGAAATGTAAGGCAATAAGAGACAGCCTTTAGAGGAATCTTGGGTCCCAAGGGAAGACCAGCAAGAGCAGAATAGAACTGGAGAACCCATGGGGTCTCCACAAAGTCAAGTGCACGTCAGGAGAAGAAGCAAGCTTAAGTTCTGGCATGTGAGTCAGGAAATGGTAGGTGCTGGCCACCCACTATTGTGGTAAAGTCATCAGAAAAAGCATTTGACAATATCCAGCACCCGTTTTTGATAAAAACTCTCAGCAAGGTAGGAATAGAAGGATCATACCTCAACATAATAAAAGCCATATATGACAGACCCACAGCCAACATCATACTCAATGGGCAAAAACTAAAACCATTTCCCCTTAGAACAGGAACAAGACAGGGATGCCCACTCTCACCACTCCTGTTCAACATAGTACTGGAAGTATTGGCCATTGTGATTAGACAAGAAGAAGAAATAAAAGGCATCCAAATTGGAAAAGAAGTAAAACTGCCCTTATTCGCAGATGACATGATATTGTACATAAAAAACCCTAAAGACTCCATCAAAAAATTATTAGACTTAATAAATGAATTCAGCAATGTAGCGGAATACAAAATTAATGCCAAGAAATCTATGGCATTTTTATACACCAATAGTGAACTTACAGAGAGAGAGACTAAGAAAACAATCCCATTTACCATCACACCAAAGAAACTAAGATACCTAGGAATAAACTTAACTAAAGAAGTAAAAGACCTCTACTCGGAAAACTACAGGATGTTGAAAAAAAAGATAGAGGAAGACCTAAACAAATGGAAGAACATATCATGTTCATGGATTGATAGAATCAATATCATTAAAATGTCAATGCTACCCAAAGCAATCTATAAATTCAATGCACTCCCCATTAAAATACCAATGCCATATTTTACAGACCTAGAACGAACTCTCCAAAAATTCATCTAGAATAAAAAAAGACCCCAAATAGCTGCAGCGATCCTGAGAAAGAAGAACAAAGTAGGAGGGATCTCAATACCAGACATTAAGCTGTATTATAAAGCCACTGTTCTCAAAACTGCCTGGTACTGGCACAAGAACAGACATATAGATCAATGGAATGGAATAGAGAACCCAGAAATCGACCAGAACCAATATGCTCAATTAATATTTGACAAAGGAGGCAAGAACATACAATGGAGTCAAGACAGTCTCTTCAATAAATAGTGTTGGGAAAATTGGACAGATATATGCAAAAAAAATGAAACTAGACCACCAACTTACACCATACACAAAAAATAAACTCAAAATGGATAAAAGACTTAAATGTAAGAAGGGAAACCATAAAAATACTAGAGGAATACAAAGGCAACAAAATCTCAGACATATGCCAAAGTGGTTTCTTCACCGATACAGCTCCTAGGGCATTGGAAACTAAAGATAAAATAAACAAATGGGACTATCTAATGTAATAAAAGCATAATATGCAAATTAACCATCACTCCGAGACACCTAAGCCATGCCCCCAGCCAATCAGAGCAGCTACATGCAAATTAACCTAGCCAAGATGGCGGATGGCAGCCACAGAGCTGGAACAAGCAGGAGGCTTGCCCCTGCAATGCAGGAAGCTAAGGTTCCTGTCTGCCTAGGCCGGCTGTGGCCTCCACTTAAGGCAACATAGTTTCAATTATAGAAGATAAATAAATCTCAGAGACCTGCTTTCTGCTGGGAGCCTGGGTTGTCAGGGGAAACCTGACCTGAGCTCTGGTTAAAGCAACAAAGTTTCAACTTTAGAAGTCAAATAAATTCCAGCCAGCCTCGCTGGGACCTTGGGTCAATGGGAGCTGTGGTCAGACTGCAAACAGCCATCAGCCCCTCACCCAGGCTGCCCAGGCACCCCAGTAGGAACCCGAATCCTGAAGGGACTGTGGGCAGCCTGAAAATGGCCCTCAGCCTCTCACCCAGGCTGGCCAGGCACACCAGCAGGTAGACATCCCCCAAGGATTCCCAGACTGCGAGATGGCACAGGCCGGGCTGAGGGACCCCCCGAGTGCACAAATTTTTGTGCACCGGGCCCCTATTATCAAGATAAAAAGCTTCTGCACAGCAAAAGAAACCATCAGCAAAACAGCAAGAATGTCCACTGCATGGGAGAACATATTTGCCAATGTTTTCACTGATAAAGGTTTAATCTTCAACATTTATAGGGAACTCATACAAGTTAACAAAAAGAAGATAAACAATCCAATCAAAAAATGGGCAAAGGACCTAAGTAGACACTTTTCAAAAGAGGACATTCAGAAAGCCAAGAGACATATGAAAACATACTCAAAGTCACTAATCATCCGAGAGGTGCAAATCAAAACAACAATGAGATACCATCTCACACCTGTAAGAATGGCTATCATCAACAAATCAACAAACGACAAGGGCTGGAGAGGATGCGGAGAAAAAGGAACACTCGTGCACTGCTGGTGGGAATGCCGACTGGTGCAGCCACTGTGGAAAACCATATGGAGTTTCCTCAAAAAATTAAAAATGTAACTCCCTTTTGACCCAGTGATCCCACTTCTGGGAATATATCCCAAGAAGCCAGAAACACCAATCAGAAAGGACATATGCATCCCTATGTTCAAAGCAGCACAATTTACCATAGCTAAGATTTGGAAACAGCCTAAGTGCCCATCAGCAGATGAATGGATTACAAAACTGTGGTACATCTACACAATGGAATACTACGCTACTGTAAAAAGGAAGGAATTCTTATCATTTGCAGCAGCATGGATAGAACTGGAGAACATAATGCTAAGTGAAATAAGCCAGTCAATGAAAGAAAAATACCACATGTCCTCACTCATCTATGGATAATAATAACCATTATAACCTGGTGAACAGAAATAGATACAGAGGCAGAGCAGCATCAAACAGACTGTCAAATTACAGCAACAAGGACAGGGAGGGTTGGGGGACAGTGTAATAGATCAACCAAAGGACTTTTATGCAAGCATTTAAGCATAACCAATGGGCACAAAACACTGGGGGATAGGGGAGGTTGGGGAAAGGGCACTGGGAAAGAAAGAGATATATATACTAATCTTTGTAATACTTTATGCAATAAAATAAAATAAAATAAAAAGAATTGAGAAGGGTCTGTGATGTTATCCTCCATGCAAGCTAACAAGCTTCCTGCCATACTTTCATGGATGGTGGCAGTAGATACGAGACTCCTGGGTCAGAAACAAATGACTTTCTTGCTCACAGAAATAGCAGTAGCCAGATATCAACTTTTTCTAGCACTAAGATCCCAAGTTCCTTTCCCACATGAATGGGAAGAGAGCCAGGTGAGGTGGCCTCTGCACACTTAGTAAGTTTTATTACAGGAGAGAAACCCTGAAATTAAAGAACATAAATCTTTTATCGGGGGAGTAAGCCCGCCTACCCTTTATTCCAAGACTGATTGCTATACATCCTTGAAAAGATCATCTGAAATAAAACAATCTGTGCTTTTGCTGGCAAACTGTGAAGAAACATGTGCGAGCCTGGAGAAGTCCAGCACACTTTACTTTCATTGTCAGAAAAAAATGTGATAAATACACTGATTTCATTAGAATGAAAAATACTATGTCCTCTGCTGTCCAATGAAAAGAATAAATATGCAAAATTACAGTGTCTGTGATGTGAGTGGAGCCTTCTTACCTATGGCATCATTGAGCATTTCACAGCCGGCACAGCTGTACCTCAGGGCACTGTGTCTCGGTTGTATATTTTTATCTTGCTTTTCTTCTCTATTCTTGTTTCCTATTCAGCCTTGCTTTCAGACATTTATTTTTTTCATTCATGGTATTCCTAATCAGTTTCCTTTTTCCTCCTCAACTTTCCACCAGCTATTTGCCTTAAAATTTTGATACTTTTATTTTTTTTAATATATTTTTTATTGATTTTTTTACAGAGAGGAAGGGAGATGGATAGAGAGTTAGAAACATCAATGAGAGAGAAACATCGATCAGCTGCTTCCTGCACACTCCCCACTGGGGATGTGCCCACAACCAAGGTACATGCCCTTGACCAGCATCGAACCTGGGACCCTTGAGTCCGCAGGCTGAAGCTCTGTCTGCTGAGCCAAACTGGTTAGGGCAGATTTTGATACTTTTAGATATGATTAGCCCCCTACACTCATGAGCCCGAATTCTTGTTATTAGCACACTGGAGCCACATATGGTACCTCCTGGACTAGAATACACAGATTTCCTCTCAAAGTTAAACTAGTAAAATCCACAGGAAGTGACTCAGTGCTGCACCAAGTATCCATGCTGAGGAAGAGATAAAATGATTGATTTCTAAGAGGTATAACATGGTCTCGAGACTGTAAGGATACTTCAGGAAGACAGGCTATGCGAGTAAGCTGCCATCTTAGGAATTACAGGAACTCAAGTTTAATTCTCGTAAGAACTACACTGAAAAGGTGGTGGCCAAATAAGAAAGTTCTACCATGTGTCTAAGTGTTGCAACAACAGGAAGATGATCAACACAGAATTTTAAAAGAAGAACAAAGAAAAAGAAGTGGAAAAAGACAGCCTCCCATGTCCTGTGTAGCCCTGGCGCCTGGTAAAGTCCAACAGAGAAGTATCCATTGTATAGACGCTGGAACTTCCATCCAGCTCTCCCGAAGTCTTGGTAAATGCTCATCAAGTCTCTGCCACTATTTACTTAGACCCATACTCAGCAAACAGCACCTCATTACTCATTTGGCTTACCAGCCACACTGTCATAGGGTTGTGTCTGCCTGGCTGTGTAAGGGTGAGATTCTTTTCTTGGCAATCTCTTAGGGGATTGCTTGTGATGCTCATCATATTCTGGTTGGAAGCTTATTCAATATTTAAAGTGACTTTTTTTTCCCTCTTTTACCTCTGTGGAAATGATTCTGGATTGAGAGATTTTGCTTTTAGCTATATTTCTGCAACATCTTATTCTTCCACATCCACATTCCTTAACACAATGCTTTCTCACATTTTGAAGATTTTTTTGTTGATTTTAACCATTCCTCTCCCCATCTTTCACACATCTGAGACTAAGCAATATATATATATATATATATATATATATATATATATATATATATATAGTTGGTGGAAAAAAGAATAATACTGATTCAAAGAATAAAACCATAGTCAGAAGGTTTGAAAATCTTTGCAAGCTAGATTCTATTGTGAATACTAAACTATAGAAAATGGGAAATATTCTTTGTGGATATCAAGGAATATAAAAGGAGGAAGGAAAAGTGCAGGGCTCAGAAGAAATTCTGAAAAGCAGAACCCAAATGATCTAACTACACAAGAGGCCATATTAATTCTAAATATGTTTATAAAAGTTTGAGGGAATCCTAAGATGTGGAAATGCCTAACTAATTTGTATACTTTGAATGAGTCATGACAGATATTTCAGCTGACGGGAAGTTTTCTTTCATTGAAACATGACAATAATATATTTTACCTGTTAGTTGTTATCCCTTTCTTATCCAGATTCTATGTTTTATTAGGTGGTAAACTTGGAGGGTACAGATCTCACCCACCCCACTGACAGACCAGGATATTATGTTTAGGTGTAAAACTTAAATGGAATGTTGATTGCATTGTGCTGTAAGTATCATGTTTTTGCGTAGCAAAGACTAAAAGATAAACAAAATAAAGGTAATTTATGAAAAACAAATAACAAGTTGGCCAAGTGCCTCCAGTTGAAAATCTGGTGAACCCATATACTCTGGGCACCAAAGAGGTAGATGACTTCAGGAGCAAGGATAGCATCTGGCTTTTCCATGATCTGTAAAAGGCAGTTTTCCGTCCATGCCTCTGCTACTCACCAACTGAACATTGGTTCTCAGTCACCTTGATACAGAAAAAGGCCTAAATAGCAGACTGCTATGGACACTAGAAATTATAATATTCTGATTGATGTAAATTAATAAATTGAAGTTATGATTAACTCCTCATCTTAACTAATAAAAGTGTAATATTAAAATTAACCTTTTCTTCGGGAAGGCCTAAACCATGCCCACCAGCCAATCAGAGTGACTGTATGCAAATTAGCCTAGCCAAGATGGCGGAGGCCGCAGCCCCCGTGTGCGGCTTCTCTGGAGCTGCTGCCTCTGCCATCTTGGGAGCTTCAGTCCTGGCAAGGCATCTGGTGCCCTGGACCAGCCAATGCCTTCCCAGGCAGAAACCTCCAGGGCGCGGGACCAGCCAGCTGGACCCTGCAACCCCTCCAGGGAGGCCAATGGGGTGGCCAGCACCACTTGATTGGCCTCCCAGGTGGAGAAGCCTTGCAGGGGTGGCGGGGGGGGGGGGGGGGGGGGGGGGAACCAGCCTGCGGGACCCGCGGCCCCCTCCTGGGAGGCCGATGGAGTGGCCAGCGCCACCTGATGGGCTTTCCAAGCAGAGAAGCCTGAGGGGTGGGGGGAGGACCAGCCAGGGGACCCCAAGGCCCCCTCCTGGGAAGCCTATCGGGTGGCCAGTGCCACCCTATCACTTCCCAGGTGGATGGCCCGGAGGGTCAGTGGGAGCTATGGCCAGCCTGCAAACTGCCCTTAGCCCCTCACCCAGGCTTGCCACACCTCCTGGGGTGAGGGTCTCCACTGGGGAGCTTGACCAGCCTGCAAACAGACATTGGCCCCTCACCCAGGCTGGCCAGGCTCACCAGCAGGTGGACATCCCCAGAGGGGTCCCAAACTGTGAGAGGGCACAGGCCGGGCTGAGGAAACACCCCCTCCCCCACAGCCCCAGTGCACAAATTTTTGTGCACCGGGCCCCTAGTTCTCATATAACTTGGGTTAGTGAAAGTCAACCTCTAGGATGCTAGTCATCTTTGGGTGCACAGATAAAAATCAAGATTTGCAAAATTGATATATTACCAAACACAGGTTCTGCTGCCTGCCGCTCAAAAGCCTGGAGAAAAAATGGCTGGTAGGAGGAAAGTAGGTTTCTTCAAGAGCTGGCAGCCTAAGAAGATGGGGGACTAACATTGCAAAGACCATCTTAATAACTGGATGCAGGCAGTGTTTTTTGTAAGAAAGGAGAAGTAGGGGAAAAAACAAAACAAAAACAGAACAAAGGAATTAAAAGGAAGGGGCATGCAAGTCAGTGCAGTCTGTTCAGGTAACTGGTTGAAGGTCAGCAAGTCTCCCAGAGCTTAAATGTCTGAAGGTTAGAGTCTGATTCTTTTGAAGTTAGTTCCTAGAATTCTTAAGCAAATAGGCTGTTTATCTACAGTCACATATTAGTTAATAGTCATCATTTACAAAAACAATGTCAAAAATGGTGGGGTGGATTATAGATAATCAGTCCTATGAATGTCATCATCTGCCAAGGTGAGCCCACAGGTGATGTTACATGGGGCCCAGCTTTGGCAATGACTTGGAATCAGTTCATGTCTCTTTGTTCTCTCTCTCTCTCTCTCTCTCTCTCTCTCTCTCTCTCTCTCTCTCTCTCTTTCTCTCCCTCTCTCTCTCTCCCTCTCTCTCTCTTCTCTAACTTCATAAACCAATTTTTATAACTTTAGTTTATTAATCATGAAGAAAATATGCAAATGGAAATGAGATTTTTAAAAAATCACTGAGACCAGCAAAATATCCTGTTTAGTGGTCTGTGTTCAACTAAATGAGACAAAGAAAAAATATGAAAAGTAGATGATGACAGTTCTTGGAAAATATCATTATACATGAGAAGCCACACCAAATAATGATCAGCACACCTGTGGTCCCCCTCTAAAGACTAAATAACCATGCAGGTCCCATGAGACTCCTACACCCCTGGCCACAATTGATTGGACTAGCAATGGATGCTGATCTAAGAAGAGCAAACTAAAGAGGTGGTTCCATCCAAAGTTCTACCAAAGTGAGATGACAGCGAGCAAACCTGAATTCTCTCTGTAAGTCCTGTTACCTATAATTTTTTTAAATGTTTAAACAGTAATATGCAAGTATGTATGATCATGTTAGCCCTCCTATTTTTGTACCCTGACCAGTACCTCTCACTTTAGCTGAGCTTGAGAGCTTCCTTAAGAGTTCCATCGTCTCCAAGACTTGGGTGGTCATCCTAGATTGGGGGATTGAGGAGATACAGGAGCATCCATCACAGACACAGTGATCCTGCAGTTGAGAGTACATCCAAACACCAGCAACCAGTCTGATTCATGTGGAAGTTATTATGAGCAAATGAGGAAAAACAACAGAATGAGAGGCACTAACATATAGACACATTGTGAATGATTCTGGAAGAAATGGAAATAAATA
Source organism: Murina feae (assembly GCA_004026665.1). Taxonomy (NCBI): domain Eukaryota; kingdom Metazoa; phylum Chordata; class Mammalia; order Chiroptera; family Vespertilionidae; genus Murina; species Murina feae. Next base: position 12,937 of record PVJC01025532.1, on the reverse strand, counting down.
AATAAATAATTGTTCAAGTATTTTTCTCAAAGAGATTAAGTTATAGTGTTTATAAAACAAGAGAAAGCTGATATGTAAACTACTAACGAGAGAACAATAGAGTTCTTATAAGATAAAACATGATTTCCAAAATAAAAAACTCATTATAAGAGCTGAATAACAGAATTGGCACAACTTAAGATCAGGTTAGTGATTGGAAGACCAAGTCATACAATCCTTATCAGAGCATTGAACAGAAATGCAACAATATGGAAATCACAAGAATCAAGTGGAAACATGGAGGATAAATGCAAGATAAATGCAATCAGCCCATTAATATATGTTCAGAAAAAGCACAGAGAGGAAACTGGATCAAGAAAACAACAGAAGAAAATGTATCTGAGCTGAAGAAAGATCACTTGAAAAAGAGCCTCTGGTGTGAAATGGGAATATTGAAACTGAGGGTCCTTAAGACTTTGATTAAATTGAGTTTTAAATCCTAGCTCTAAAAATAATCTATTTCATAGAGAGAGAGAGAGATCTAGCCTTTTCCCCAGGTAATCAGCAACCACCAAAGCAGCAGAAGACTGTAGCCCACACCTGACTAATGATCACAAGGTCCTGAACCCTGGCAAGCTAAAGATAATAAATACCCTGACCCAATACACTTCAGTTCCTGAGCCTAAGGTGGAACAACCCCCTGGCTACTTTCCCCTGAAACCAGAAAGGGGGATGCCAGAAAAGACCTCAGAGTCATCTTCCAGACCTGAAGAAATGAGTCATTACCCTTACCTCACTTCTAACCAATCAGCTCAGCATGATCCCAAACCCCTAACCCACAGTGTCTTGTAATTTTGCCCAGTATAATGTGTAATCTACATGCTATTGGGTAATTCAGGCTTTTGAGCATTAGCTTCTCATCCTCCTTGGCAACATTCATAATAAAATAGCCAATATTTCTCCACCTCAATTCTCGGTGACTAGTGTTTGCCTCTGCTAATACTGGATAGATGAACTCTTACTGTTCTATAACAAAATCAAAAGGGGATACCGAGATCTTTGCTGCTGAAATACTTAACTGCATTCCTTTTGAGGTCCATGACAAATCTATATCTGTATATATAAAAGCCAAGCTACCAGAATGACTGGCTGTTATGACATGCACTACAGCTGGCCAACTGGCCTGATTGGGGCGGGGGCGGGGGACAGCCAGCCAACCTCCTGCAGCCCCACCCTCTACTGGCCTGGCCCCAATCGGGCCCTAATCAGGCCGGCTGGACCCCACCTGTGCACAAATTCATGCACTGGACCTCTAGTTTAAATATAACTTCAAAAGAGCAAGAACTACCTAGAATCTGTTCTGTCCATTAACTGTACATATACCATTTCTGCATGAAAGTTTTTAAATGTCTGCCAGATATATTCAAATAAGACATCCATCCATTTTATTCTGCTTTTAGCAAACATCTGGTGCAGAGCAATATAGCCAGTGGATAATCACTCAGTATTTGCTAGTTAACTAAGAAATGCAGGAGGGCTATTTTATGCTTCTGAGAAAAGCTACAAGCAATACTTTTCTTTTACGTAAAGTGATTTAGAGAATAAATTATAACCACCATGAGTTTTCAGAATGGAAAGATTTCTTCACAAGAAAATGTGTTGAATCAATTGTATTTAAGCAAAGAATTTTACAGTCACACATTAATTCAATAGTTAAATTCCTCACTTCTGTTATGCCCAGATTTCATGATCCCCAAAGACCACCAGGGAGCCGAGTCTGATGCAAAAGCAAAGAGCCTTTATTCGAGCTAGCTCGAGCTCAGTCCCACACACACTCACTGATGCAGTGGCAGAGCCAGTTTCAGGAGAACAAAGGTTTTATAGGGGGTCTGGAAGTGGTGGGTGCGATAACATATGTGGCCCCTGTTGATTGGTCGAAGGAAGGGCCAGGGTTTGGTTGCACAGGGGGCAGGATGCAGTTAGCCTAATTTGGACTTGGGTCATTTCCTCTGCATCCCTATCGGCGGGTTTGAAAGGGGCAGGGGGCGCGGGGTTTGAGCAACAGTTACAACTGTTACATTCTTGTAAAAGGGACAGAACAAAAGGAACAGTTTGGAGTCAGTCTTGCACCACCCTTTCAACTTCCTGTGTACTTAACAAGTTCCATTGAAAGTTTAATAACTGGGTAAAAAAAGCATTTATAAACCCTTAGACAAAGAGACTCGAGGTTCCTCTTTTTGGGACCCCCAACCGCTGGGTGGGGAGTTTGTATAGGTTTGCAATAAAGGTTCATACACAGACACATACACACACACAAAAGAACATATGGAGAACACATACATACAAAATAACCATCGACTCTGCAAGGCACTCTCTTAAATATTATTTTTAAATATTATTTTTGCTCTTTTATTGAAGTTTTCATCATCCTTATAAAAGTCTAATTTTCTCTTATTGCCTTAGGGGTTGGGAAAAATGGAGCCAGATAGAGAGGTTTTTTTTATTATTTAAATTCTTTATTGTTTAAAGTATTACATGAGTCACCTTTGTCCCCCATTGACCTCTCCCGGGCCACCCCCACCCCCCAGCACGTGCCCTCACCCCCCTACTGTCTGTGTCCATTGGTTATGCTCATACGCATGCATACAAGTCCTTTGGTTGACCTCTTACCCCCTCACTCCATCTTCCCTCATAGGTAGGACAGTCTGTTCAATGTTTCTATGTCTCTGGTTCTATTTGTGTTTATCAGTTTATGTTGTTCATTATATTCCACAAATGAGTGAGATCATGTGATATTTATCTTTCTCCAACTGGTTTATTTCGCTTAGCATAATGCTCTCCAGTTCCATCCATGCTGTTGCAAATGGTAAGAATTCCTTCCTTTTTACAGCAGTGTAGTGTTCCAGTGTGTAGATGTACCACAGTTATTGTGATTGCTACTGTTGTTTTAAGGAAATCAAATATACTTTGCCCCAGAGTTTCCTCTTTTATAAAAACATTCTCATTGTATGTTTAAGTATTTCAAATGAATTAACAAAGAACTAATCGTAGAAAAAAACCCTGGTTGCTACTCAGAGGATTTAGAAATAAGAGAGGCAGATAGGGTAGGATCATGGGAAAGGAATGCATACAGGATGGGTGGAGCCAGCTCCAAATGGCTAGAATGTTTATCTTATAAGTACAGAGGGCAGCAGAATGTTACAAGAACAGAGAATTGGCCAATTAGGAAAAAACACGAGGGGACATAAAATGAGGAGGGATCCAATTAGACAGTAGCATAGACAGACAAAGAAGCAGCCAGCATTCATAAACCCTTAGACAAAGAGCCTCAGGGGTTACTTTTTTGGGGACCCCAAGCCCTAGGCTTGCATAGGCTTGCAATAAATTTCTACTGTTTTGCTTAAAATATTTTAGTCCACGAATTTTATTCTTCAAACTTCGTGGGACAAAGACCTGGAATCAGTTTGCCATTTGGGTAACACTACCACTGTGATCTCTGATAAACCATAAGCTTTCAAAAAAATGAAGCAATAATTATAGCCCAGAGACTGACTCATCAAGATTTTGTTTAATAGTGGCACAGGAAGTACAAGGCAGGAAAAGAAAACTGACATTCAAATACCCCAAATCAGCTACTCTGGGCAACATTAAATGGTTTCTCTTTCCTAGACATAGTCTACATTCTTACATTCCTGATTTGTTGTCTCAAATATTCTTAATTTATTCACAAATAATTTATTCATAAATAATACCTTGTAGCTGGAGTTGCTTTTGCCAAGATAAAGAGAGATCTCTTCATTGTATTTTACTGCTGTCAGAGCAGCATTTCTTAGTAGAATACAAGCCATAGCCATTAAAAAGGTATATATCTTCTTAACACATTTCTACTGGGGAAAACAGGGGGTTAAATTTCATTCATGTGTTAGTATGACCGGCTTAATGAGAACATCAGGTTTGTATTAAATCATTCAATGAAAATTTATTGAGTACCTACTATGTGTGGACTCTGCATGAGATCCTGGAATCAATGATCAACAGGGTAGATCAGATTCCTCACTAAACAGAACTTTCTGATTTTAAAAAAGATATAAAACGGGAACTCTTTTGCCCCATAGAAACATGCAGTTACTTTAAGCTTAGGATATTTTGGAGGGCTCCTCAAATTAACCCCTACACATAGAATTTCTCAATTTTGATACTGTTAGCACTTTTACCAGTTAATTTGTTGTTGGGGATGAGGGTGCAGGCCTCTACAATGTAGAATGTTTAGCCCCATCCCTGGACCCTATCCACTAGATGTCAAAATTTGGTGAATGTCTCCAGACATTGCCAAATATCCCTTCAGGGATAAATGCATCTCTGGCTGCTCACTGCCCTTGCTTTCCTCCAGAGAGTAATGGAAGAGTAGATTTGCATTTAGAAACAATTGCTCTGGCTTCTACTTAGAGCAAGGAGAAAAAGGCAACAGAAAATCAGCAGTTGTTATTGGAGAGGTGCCATCAATATACAATTTATTAAAGGCCCGGTGCACTGGCGGGGAGGGGGGGAGTCCATCCGCTGGGCCTGTTCCCTCTCACAGCCTGGGAGCCCTCAGCTACTCTGGTTTCTCAGAGGATGTCCGACTGGCGGCTTAGGCCCACTCCCCACAGGAAGCGGGCCTAAGCCATCAGTCAGACATCCTTAGTGCTACTGCGGAGGCAGGAGAGACTCCTGCCACAGCTGTCACACTTGCCAGCTGTGAGCTTGGCTTCTGAGCAGTGCTCCCCCTGTGGGAGTGCACTGACCACTAGAGGGCAGCTCCTGCATTGAGTGTCTGCTCCCTGATGGTCAGTGCATGTCATTGCAACCAGTCATTTGCTATTCAGTGGATTTGCATATTAGCTTTTTATTATATAGGATTATTTAAGCCCCTAGATAGTTAGAAAGTGACTAATTACAGAGAGCCTTTGTCTTTAAATTGATAATAATTCCATAAAAAGCACACAGTAATTAAACCAGAAAACAATTGAACTAACTCTTCTTCTGAAGTCAATAATGACAAAACCTGGGGCCCAGAGAAGCTGAAAGAGAAAACTTCCATTAAAGCTCACCAGACTTAATAGAGTTCCCCATTCCTTTATCAAACTTGTCCACGGTGGAGGTCATCATAATCCATTCTTCATGTAAAAGTAGCCTTAGGACCCTCTAAATGTCCAAGCATAGAAATGTAAACCGAAAACTCCAGAACTCCCAACTGGAATCATGCTTAGGATAGTTCTATTTTAAGTGTCTGTCAAATCAGATGTCTATTTTCTTTCAACTCAGTCAGATTACTTTTTTTTTTACACCCATATATGTAGACTATCCAGGAACAAATCACAAAATCTGTGATTGTTTTTACTTGCTGGAGTCTACACAAATGACCTGAAAATATGTTTCTTGAACCTCATGCCCAAATGCCCACTGATTCTTTGAATATAGAAATCTACCCTTCCGATGGTGGATTTAGAGTTCAATGTTATAAAATAAAGATCTGAAATGGTACCTTGGTGCATACAACCACCATTTGTGTAAATACTGAATCTACATCTGGGTTTCCCCAGTCTAGACCATAGTTTAAGCAGCAATTGACTTAAGAGTAGAATCCAAATGTCCCCAAGTCCTCATATTTCTGAGTCCCTCTTCCTTATACCACCAAGTAGGTACAATCATACCACTTTCCTTTGATTCTTCCTTAACTATAAGGATAACCAGAGAGCACCTACATTCCCCAAGTCGATAGCCACTTCTCCCCCGATCGATACCTTGAGCTTCATTTTCCAGCCCTTCATGTCCAAACAACTTTTCAGTCCTTCATTCTCCAAAGCATAGCTGACACCAGCTTGTAGTATTTAACAAATGTCCCAAGGATCACATAGGGAATTATCATGTTGTAAAGAAAAACTTCAAATTGGATATTTTATCGCACTACTCCTTAAATGTGTCTGCCTGTCCTTCCACATGGAGTGCCTTGCTGACTACCTCTCCCACTCTCCCATATGGTTCTGGCTTATAACCAGGGAATCATCCCCTCATCCCTCACCCCCAATCCATGGCCATGCTTTGGCCCTCTCTTCAGGGCCTCAATACTCATTCTCCACAGGCTCTAACCAAGAGAAGAAAAATATTAACCTCTTCCCCCAGAGACACCACCTTTTACATTTTAATTCAGAGCAGTTTGATTCCTTTGTCTCAAACTCTCCCTTCTGTAATAGGACTGGGGGAAAATAACAAGGTTCATGGATATTTTCCTCCAAAATTGAAATGCAATCTTCCCTAAAGATGTTCTGCTACTACATCTGGAACAACAGACTCAAATATTAAATTAAATAGTACAGTGGTTTTTGTACCCACGGTAAGTACAAACCAAGTGGCCAAGACTAGACAGCCCAAAGGAAATCACAATTACCCACAGGAGCAGAGCTAGGTCCAGACAAGACAAGCCACGGTGACTGATTACAAGAGAAGGGGCTTGGACAAGCTGTGTTGAAGCAGATTTGGGCAATGATAGGGAGTAAGGCAGAAAGGCAATAGAGGACCAGGAACCAAAGATCTGCATATATGGAAAATGCAGTTGACAAACACACAAGAGAACAAGCTGGGAAGAAGTATGATTAACTCCCAATGCCCTTCCTCTCAAGCTACCAGGAGATTCTGGTTGGCACATTTGTCCCTACACAATGGTAACCAGCAGGAATGAAGTACAAGGGGAAGCTGAGAATGTGTCTTAAATGCTATAACTTCACCAATCCACTTTTTAGGTGAATTTGATTGTTTACTTTTTTAACCTTTTAAAATTTTATTTTTCAATTGCAGTTGACATTCAATGTTATTTTATGTTAGTTTCAGGTGTGCATGTAGTGGTTAGACAATTATATAATTGATGAAGTGATCTTCCCAATAATTCGAGTGTCTACCTGGCACCATACATACTTATTAAAATATTACTGACTATATTCCATATACTATACCTGTTTAATTAATCCGTCAAAGAATTAAAGAATGAGCCAAATGAAAAATCAGCCAGGCTTTATTAGGAGCAAATGGACGGGTCCACAGGTCCCGGGAAGGGAGAGGGGTCGGTGGAGCCGCGCCGGACCAAGTCCAGCTGCAGCGTTTTTAAGCCTTTAGGCAGGGGGATGAGGAGAGGGGTTTGGTATGAGGGAGTGGTCCCCAGTTCTCTGACCTGTAACTTTTCCAGTCTTGCCCAAGACCCCCGGGCGTTGCTGGCACCAGGGGGTTACAGTTGAGCAAGCAGTTTCAGGATCTCAACACTGTTTCAGGAGTTGATCATTGTTGCTGGTTTCTGGTCTGTGTTGCACCTGGGGATTGGGGATGACTTATGGGCTTTCCCCGGGGGTGAATGCTTGGACAATATATATCCCTATGACAATTATGTAACTACCAATTTTTACTTCTTAATCCTTTCACCTTTTTCACCCAATTCCCCATCCACTTTCCCATCCGGCAACCTTCCGTTTTGTTGCTTATATGTATGAGTCTGTTTTGTTTATTTTGTTCTTTAGATTTCACATATTCTTTCACTTATTACCAGAGCCAGCTGCTCCAAGAGTGTCTCCCTGATTACCTGAGCCAGCTGCTCCAAGAGTGTCCTTTGTGTGGGTTGTGTGTGACCTCCTGTTGAGCTCTGATTGCTGTTGGAACATCAGTTGGGGAGATTGACCCTCAATCTGGCTGGCTGTACAACAGATGAATTGCTGTGTGTTTGTTTGTGTTTGTGTGTGTGTGTGTGTGTGTGTGTGTGTGTGTGTGTGTGTGTGTGTGTAGGGCGGTGATGGTGGGGGAGGGAGCTCCAGAATGGGATTTGCCCCAGTGGGATCCCATGATTTCTGAGATACTGCTTTGGGTGTGCCACTTGTATAGCTAATTGCATAATGCTTTCCTGTGGTCTAAATCCAGCCATTGGGTATGTTGGTTCTGGGACCTCTTGAGAGGAACTACAATGCAGTTCACAAGATGTTGCCTGTGACTGGCCTGGGGCTATCCATTAGGAGCTATAAAGCAATATGCATTTGGTAGCTGTCTGTGCTAGGCCTGGGTGCAGGTGAGAGGGGCCACTTTGCAAACCAAGGCTGGCTGCCATCAGTAGCAGGCCTGAGGTAGGTTAACTAAAGGCCCAAGGCACCATGAGACCAGCCTAAGTGGAACCTGTGGTCCTTTATGTTGGGCTGACTCTCAGGGAGTTTTCAGGGAGGAGCTAATAGAGTTCACCAGGCTGATACAGATCCAGGTTTGGTCATGGTGAGGCAAGGACTCGAGACAGGAACAATGGCAGCTGTCCCTCCAGCCCTCACCCAAAGCCACATAACTCAGTTTCTTCCTATATGTCTCTGGCACCTCCTGATCCAAGCCACTATCCCTCTGCTAGATCCCAAGGTGTGTGCCAGCCAGCCAGAGTCTTTGCACTAATCCTTTAAGAGGTTTCCAGCAGCCTTCCATCCTACCTGGACATTCACAGACAGAAATTATGTGGACTCCTCTTCCCACGCCAGTGTTCCCGGCATGGGCTGAGACTCCTTGTTCCTAAAGGGGGACCCCTACAGCTGAGATATCCCTCTAGACCAGTGGTTCTCAACCTTCCTAATGCTGCAACCCTTTAATACAGTTCCTCATGTTGTGGTGACCCCCAACCATAAAATTATTTTCGTTGCTCCTTCATAACTATAATTTTGTTACTGTTATGAATCATAATGTAAATATCTGATATGCAGGATGTATTTAGGTGACCCCTGTGAAAGGGTCGTTTGACCCCCAAAGGGGTCGTGACCCACAGGCTGAGAACTGCTGCTCTAGACTCTCCACTGTCACACTTAGGTGTAGGGCCAGCCTGTTTCAAGTCTTTGCCCTTCCTACCAGTCTCAACATGACTTCTTTTCATATCCTTAGTTATAGGACTTCTGTTCAGCTAGTCTCCAGAAGCTTATCCAGGTTGACTGTTCTATAACTTAGTTTTAATTTTCATGCAGTCATGGGAGGAAGTGAGTGCAGCATCTACCTACTCCTTCACCTTGAGAAGAAACTGATTGTTTCATTTTTAACTAAATAAAAAGCAAAGCTATAAATTTAATTTTTTTCCCAAATTTCCATACATCCATGTTTATATCCTTAGGATAACTTTTTAGAAGTGTAATACCTAGACAAAAGACTGAATATTTTCCTAATTTTGACATATTGTTACTGAAAAACTCAGCTGCTCACTGCTTGAAAGGCAATACTTGAGAGACAGAGGTTGGGTGGAAAGGAAGGTTGCTTTATTCAGGAAGCCAGAAGCCTGGGAATATGGTGGACTAATGTCCACAAACCATGTCTGAAGTTCTGAACCAAGGAGAAGAGTTTCAAAGCGAGGCAGGGTGGGACACAGCAGGAGCAATGTGCTGGCCCACACAGCCAGGACCCAGTTAATCATTTCCCTACTACAAGGAGACTTGATTGCGTCAGAGTTACTATTCTTTGTGATCAAGGCATGACCTAGGTCATTCATTATCTCCCTGGAAACTTTTGGTTCCTCAAAATGAGTGTAAGTGGAAAGTGTTGAAATGGTACAAATTTTAAGGTTAGAACAAAGAGAAAGAGGTTGGGTTTGGGAAGAGTGACGGGTATAAAAGGCAATCACACAGAAAAAGGAATTACTCCTTGGACTCACTCCTGAGATAAACCTCTTCTTTAGACCATGAAGCTCAAGGTATTACTCTATTTTACGTGGCTAATTTAAATTGGTTTTCTAGCTTACCTCTATTGTCTCAATTTCCTCAGTTGCCCTTTCCTTTGAAGAGCTATCTGCTTCTACTTCAAAAATGGCATTTTACTATTTCTCATAGCCTCTGGAATATCTAATTAACTGCATATTGTTTTTTATTTTTTAGCAATGTTTTACCAATAACAGACAAACATCTGTTGTATAAAGTTAGGAAGAAAATGAATCATTATATGTTCATTGAATTTTAACCTCCTAGTTTTGTGTATGTTAATATTGGCTTTGCCAGATTGTATTTCTAATGATATGTTTACTGTCCTTAGTCCCCCAGAGAAGGTAAGAATTCTACAGCAAGAACCATAACATTTCAGTTTGTTATTCTAGAGACCTTAGAACAATGCCAGGCACATAGCAAGAACTTGTGAAATATTTAAGACTGCATATTTTGTCTTTATTTATACATTATCACTGTATTTTACTAAAAAGAGATGTAAATATGAGGAGAAAGTCAAGAAGACCAAAATAATATTTTAGAAATAGATGGGCTCCAAGTCTAGACAGCTGAGCAGCTACCTGTCTATTTCCTCATGCTCCCTTCCTTAGCGGCCAAAAGGAGGGCATTTGTTCTTTGCCACACGGTGGTGGTTGCCAGGAGATCCCCATACTTTCCCCATACTTTTTATGAAAGCCCTACTTTCATAAGTCACTAGCACATGGGATCACGTGAATGGCCACCACAGTCACCTTCTGGCTCCATGTTGGCGCCATGTAGTCCCCAGGACTACACATGGCACTCCAAGGCCAGATCTAACCTTGAAGAGATGAACAACCAATCACTAAGCATCCTCTCCTGTGGGAATGTGGTGGAGGTGGGATGAGAGGTTGAAAAGAAGCAGTTTTACTTAGAACAAGCCATCCAAACCAGTCCTGGAAACTGCTTTACTTGGCAATCGTCCAACCAGTTCTTTCATCCTTGCCTCCCTCTGCCTTTATATATATTTACCCACAATTTTAGACGCATGGAAATAAAAGTTAGTGCTATTCTCCATTTAATCAGAAACTTCTGTGCCCACAGCCTTTCTCTCTCCCAGAGGTCTTCCTCCTGCTTCCTCCCCATACTGACTCATTCACTTTTTTCTTTAACTCATTCACTTTTATAACAAAGCTTCAGAGACATAACAACCAGCCATTCTTTTGAAAATGACAGGGTTTTCCTGACTTGATAGTCTGGAGACTGGAAATACGGGACTAGTCAGTGGCACTGGCTGCATCCTTGAATCTCCGCCTAGACACTGAACCTAGTGTCGGAGCACCCAGACACCCCTGACCCTCTCATCCAATAACTCCTAACCTTACGCCTCACACTTTAAAATGCGGCACCTGATTCTCAGAGAGGCAAAATAGGTTGTACAATATGCAATAATCAGAGCAAGGAAGGGAAGAGACCTGGCATTTACTAAGAGGCACTAAGTGTTAGGCATAGAGTAAAACACAGCTTAAGAGTGGATGCTTATCATCTGTAGATGATAGTTGTGTCGCAAATGAAATAATTGTCTATGTACTAAAGAACCTGATATTTGAAGGAATCACACAGTACTCGGCTACTTATGAAATACAGGTAATCCTACAGGTTTTTATTGTCTGGTTTGTGGGTTAGAAGTCAAATGGTCGTCTCCATCAAGATGACCACATGCATTTCACACTTAACAAGTTCACAATGAGTCATCCCTGATGCCCAGAAGCCTGCTTCTCGTTCTGTGTTCCCTCTCTTGGCAATGGCACTGCTGTTTCCCTACCCAGAACCTGAGCTGCTGTGGCAGTCTCTTACCTGCCCTTATCAACCCAGCTCAAATCCCTTCCCTACATAGCTGCCTACAGAGAGCTTTCCAAAACACAGTTCTTTTTGGTTTGGTTTTGAATCTTTTTTAATTATATATTTATTTATTTTAAAATAAATCTTTATTGTTGAAAGTATTACGTATGTCCCCTTTTCCCCTCCATTGACCCCCTTCAGCCCGCCTCCACCCCCTGCCCCAGGCCTTCACCACACTATCGTCTATGTCCATGGGGTATGCATATTTGAATCCTTGGTTGTTGTTGTTATTAATTTTCACCCGAGTATATTTTTCCATTGATTTTTAGGGAGAGTGGAAAAGAGAGAGAAAGACAAAGAGAAACATCCATGTGAGAGAAATACATCGATTGGTTGCCTCCTGCGGGAGCTCTGACCAGAGCCCAGGCTGGGGAGGAACCTGCAACCACAGTACATTCTTTCTGATTCATGTTTCAGGATTCTTGGGATATATTGCAGAAGTGGAATCGCTGGGTCAAATGGGATTTCCATTTTTAATTTTTTGAGGAAGCTCCATACTGTTTTCCAAGTGGCTGCACCAGTCTGCATTCCCACCAGCAGTGCATGAGGGTCCCTTTTCTCCACATCTTTGCTGACACTTGTTTGTTGATTTGTTCATGGAAGCCATTCTAGCAAGTGTGGAGTAATACTTCATTGTAGTTTTTATTTGCATCTCTCACATAATTAATGACCTTGAACGTTGTTTTCATATGTCTATTGGCCATTTGTATATTCTCTTTAGAAAAGTATCTATTTAGGTCCTTTGCCCATTTTTTTTATTGGATTGTTTGACTTCCTGGTATTCAGTTATATAACTTTTTTACATATTTTGGAAATTAACCCCTTATCAGATGTATCATTGGTGAATATGTTCTCCCATACAGTGGGTTCCGTTTTCATTTTGTTTATGTTTTCTTTTGCTGTGCAGAAGCTTTTTTGTTTGATTTAGTCCCATTTGTTTATCTTTCCTCATTTTCCCCTGCCACTGGAGACATATTGGCAAAATATTGCTGCCAGAGATGGCTGAGATTTTATTGCCTATGTTTTTCTCTAGGATTTTTATGATTTCTGACTTACATTTAAGCCTTTTATCCATTTTGAGTTTATTCTTGTGTAAGGTGTAAGTTGGTGGTCTAGTTTCAATTTTTTACATGTACCCATCAATTTTTCCCAACACTACTTATTGAAGAAACTCTTTAATCCATTATATGATCTTGCCTTCTTGGTCAAATATTAATTGACCATAAAGGTGCGAGTTGATTTCTGGGCTCTCTGTTGTGTTTCATTGGTCTATATGCCTATTTTTATGTCAGTACCAGGCTATTTTGATTACAATGACCTTGCCGTATAGTTTGAAATCCGGTATTGTGATA